>VWZI01007832.1:12863-32931 GCA_013396835.1 Psilopogon haemacephalus
CTGCCTGGGGTTGTTGTGGCCAAAGTGCAGCATCTGGCACTTGGCCATGTTCAGACTCCTGGCCCTGGACTGTGCCCATCTGTGCAGCCTGTCCAGGTGCCCCTGCAGAGTCCTCCTGCCCTCCATCAGCTCCACACTTGCTGCCAGCTTGGTGTTGTGAACCTCTAAATTTCTTCCTATGCATGACCTTCCTAAGAATGAACCTCTAAACTTCTCTCTGCTTCAGGTTCAGGAAGACAAAAGGCGATTGGAAAAGTCAGACAAATAAGACAATTATCCTGTGTTTCCCCTACAGTAGAAAAAAAAAAAAAATCCAAGAAAATAAGTTCTGGGGCTGATTGTTTAGATCACTTCCAAAAGAAAAAAGGAAAAAAAAAAATTCAGTCTCTGGTGGTTCACCAATCAACCACCTTAGCATAGAATGGTAGAATGATAGAATCACAGAATCACAGAACCATAGGATCATAGAATCACAGAATCATCAAATCACAGAATCATAGAATCACAGAATCATAGAACCATAGAATCACAGACCCATAGAATCACATCATCATCACAGAATCACAGAACCATAGAATCATAAAATCACAGAATCATCACAGAACCACAGAATTATAAAATCATAGAATCATAGAATTGCAGAATCACAGAATCATAGAATCACAGAATCATCACAGAATCATAAAATCATAGAATCACAGAATTATAAAATCATAGAATCATAGAATTGCAGAATCACAGAATCATAGAATCACAGAATCATCACAGAATCATAAAATCATAGAATCACAGAATTATAAAATCATAGAATCACAGAATCACAGAACCATATGACAGAATCACCTCAGAATCACAGAATCATAGAATCACAGTATCATAAAATCACAGAATCACAGAACCATAGAATGATAGAATCACAGAATCATAGAACCATATGACAGAATCATCTCAGAATCACAGAATCATAGAATCACAGTATCATAAAATCACAGAATCACAGAACCATAGAATGATAGAATCACAGAATCACAGAACCATAAAATCACAGAATCACAGAACCATAGAATCATAGAATCACAGAACCATAGAATGACAGAATCATCTCAGAATCACAGAATCATCTCAGAATCACAGAATCATCACAGAATAATAGAATCACAGAATCGCATAATCAGGCAGTTTGGAAGAGACCTCCAAGCTCATACAGCCCAATCTATCACCCAGCCCTATCCAATCAACAAGACCATGGCACTAAGTGCCCCATCCTGCCTTTTCCTGAACCCCTCCAGGGATGGGGATTCCACCCCCCCCCTGGGCAGCCAATAACTCTTGCTGGGAAGAACTTCCTCCTTACATCCAGCCTACACCTCCCCTGGCACAGCTTGAGGCTCTATCCCCTCGTTCTGTTGCTGGTTGCCTGGGAGAAGAGCCCAACCCCACCTGGCTGCAGCCTCCGGAAGGGGGAATGGAGCCAACTCCAGCTGGCATCTCACCTTGCTGGCCATCAGCAAGCTTCAGCCTGATACCCTCTCACTTTATAAATAAATCATAAACCACCCAAAACCAACAACAACAACAACAACAACAACAAATTGAATAAATCTGTGAAGGAAAAGAGAAGGAAAGGGGAATTTTATGAGAAACCCTGAAAATCCCTCACTCCGAGGGGGCTGGCAGGCTCGGCTATAATTAAACACGGTGCTGCAGAGCTGCAGAGGCTTTAATCAGGTTGGTGATGAACTCAGGGGTGAGTTTGCCTCAGCAAAAGGTTATGCCTGCTTCATTAAAAGCTGGATTCTGGCTCTGCCCTTGACGTGCTCTTGCTCCAGTTTCTCCATCAGCTCAGTCTCCAGGAGAGTTACAGAACATCGCCCATGAAGGATGCCAAGAAGCAGGTGCTTAAAAAAAGGTTAGCAATTAAGTATCCCCTTCTGAGCTCTGCTCTCTCTGGGGCTTGGGCTNNTCTGCTCTCTCTGGGGCTTGGGATTTTTTTGTTTGTTTGTTGGGGTTTTTTTTACAGCCAAAGTGCAAAAGCTGAGTTAAATCCTCTCGCCAGGCATCTTCCAGGTGTTGGAGGAGCCAGCAAAGCTGGGAGGGTCTCCCACCCCTCTGCCATTGGTAAATATATTGTAAGAATAATATCACTGAACCCCAGTGTGGTGGGGTGGGAAGGGAGCTCTGCAGATCATCCAGTCCAACCCCCTCTGCTCAAGCAGGGCACCCACAGCAGCTTGCCCAGCAGCACAATGCCCAGGGAGGGTTGGAAGCTCTCCACAAAAGGACACTCCACAACCTCTCTGGATGGAGCTCTTAGTGCCTTTGGATAGAGCTGGGTGATAGGTTGGGCTGGATGATCTTGGAGGTCTCTTCCAACCTGGCTGATTCTATTCTATTCTATTCTATTCTATTCTATTCTATTCTATTCTATTCTATTCTATTAAGTTTCTGCCCTTGCTCAGCTGGAACCTCCTGGGCTCCAGTCTGTGCCCATTGCCCCTTGTGCTGTCCCTGGGCACCACTGAGCACAGCCTGGCCCCAGCCTCTTGACCCCCACAGCTCCTTTAGCTCTTGCTGAGCATTGCTCAGATGCCCTCTGGGGCTGTTCTTCTGCAGGCTCTCAGCCCCAGAGCTCTCAGCCTTTGCTCCTCACAGAGATGATCCAGGACCCTCAGCAGCTTTGCAGCCTCTGCTGGACTCTCTCTCTGTCCCTCTTGCACTGGGAGCCCAGAGTAGGACCCAGTACCCAGATGTAACATCCCTAGAGGAGCAGGAGAACTTCCCTCAGCCCTACTTCTTCATGCACACCGGAAGAGACCACTGACCATGAGGGCACATCACAGGGTCACAGGATGTTAAGGGCTGGAAGAGACCCAAAGAGATCATCCAACATCCCTGCCAGAGCAGGACCATACAATCTATCTCAGGTCACATAGGAACACATCCAGACAGACGTGGAAAGTCTCCAGAGAAGGAGACTCCAGGGATGGGGACTCCACCACTGCCCTGGGCAGCCTCTTCCAGGGCCTGACAACCATTAAAGAAATTGCTCTTCATATCCAATCTGAACTTGCTCTGGGGCAACTTGAAGCCATTTCCTATCATTTGTTCCTTGGAAGAAGACCAATCCCCTCTTGGCTCAAATATCACTTCAAGGGGCTGTAAGGAGCCAGAAAGTCTCCCCTCAGCCTCCTTTTCTCCAGGCTAAATAACTCTGATGACTTCCAGAACCAAGAAACCCATCTCAGTGAAGTGTCACTTCACCTCCCTCCATCAGGAGGAAAAAAATTCTTCCCTTCAAGAGTGGTCAGGGATTAACAGAGGATGTCCATGGAGGTGGTGGAGTCCCCACACCTGGTGGTGTTCAAGACATCTGTGGCCATGGCTCCTGAGGACTTGGTTTAGTGGCTTTGTGGGGTGCTGAGGTGAAGGTTAGACTGGATGATCTTGGGGAGCTTTGGTCATAGAATGTCATGGACTGCAATGGACCTTGAAAGATCATCTGGCCCAGACCCCTGCCAGAGGAGGAGCACCCACAGCAGATCATACAGGAACACATCCACACAGAGGTTTGATATCTCCAGAGAGGGAGACTCCACAACCCAACCTGGGCAGCCTCTTCCAGGCTTCTGTCACCCTCACAGGGAAAAATTCCTCCTCCTGTTTCCATGGAACTTCCTCTGGCTCAGCTTCCAGCCAGTGCCCCTTGTGCTGTCCCTGGGCATCACCCAGCAGAGCCTGGCTCCAGCCTCCTGCCACTCACCCTGCACATCTTGAGAACCTTTGCTGTCACCTCTCAGGCTCCTCCTGTGCCAGCAGCACAGCCCCAGCTCCCTCAGGCTCTCCTCCTAACAGAGATGTTCCACTCCATCATCTCTGTGGCTCTGTGCTGGACTCTCTCCAGCAGTTCTGTGTCCCTCTTCAACTGGGGGGCCCAAAACTGGACACAGTACTGCAGATGTGTCCTGAGCAGGGCAGAGCAGAGGTGCAGGAGAACCTCTATCCACCTGCTACCCACAGCCCTTCTAACCCACCCCAGAATGGCCTTCCCTCCTGGCCACCAGAGCAGATTGATGGCTCATGAGCAACCTTTCACTCACCAGGACCCCCAAATCGTTTTCCTCTTCATTGCTTTCCAACAGGTCTTAAGGAGAAGTGGGACAGCTGGAGATATCATGGGGACAAGCCTGGAGGATTCATGGCCATGATGTCCTGGACAAGCCCCATGTGATCTGGGTCTGCAGACAGCTGGAGATATCATGGGGACAAGCCTGGAGGATTCATGGCCATGATGTCCTGGACAGTCCCCATGTGCTTTGGGTCTGCAAGGAAGAGGGGCAGCTGGGGACAACATGGGGACAAGCCTGGAGGATCCATGGCCACGATGTCCTGGACAGTCCCCATGTGATTTGGGTCTGCAGGCAGCTGAGGATAGAATAGGGACAAGCCTGGCATGTTGCAGGGCTTTGACTTTGGCTCCTGACCTTTGAGGAGACATTGAGCTGCAGCTCCTCTTCTTGCCTCAGACCAGTCCCCAAGCTCAGGCTGTCCCTTCTCTAGTCCCTGTGCTCAGCAGTGCATCTATTATCTAAACTCTGAAAGAGAACAGGAGAAGCCTGAACCCTCCCTCTCGGGTCAGCAGAAATGCAGCTTGGCTTTTAATGATCTTCTTTTAATGCAGTGAATTCCTTCAGCTGTGATGGGGGCAAGAGTGGAGCCAGAGGGGAAAGGCAAGAAGGGTTCAAATCGCTTAGCTGGTGGGAAGTCAGCTGTGAGGAACAGGTCCCAACAGGCCCCCACCTAAGTCATTCTTTCTTCAGAGTTAATCTTCCATCTCAGTGTACAATTAAGCACATAATCCTGCTTTGCTTCAAGATCTCTGCCTCACTCTGGCCTCTCCTTTGTTCCACCACAGCAGCAAAAATAAGGTGAGACTGGAGTAAGAGATTGACTGGGGTGGGTGTGTGTGTGTGTATGTGTGTGTGGACCTCATTGGTCCTTCTTCTATTCTGGGAAGAGGTCCACTTCTGGCATCATGGTGGGGGATGGGATAGGATTAAATTGATCCAGGACTTTCCTGGAAGTGTTTAAGACCAGGCTGGGTGTGGTCTTGGGAATGCCTGGTGTAGAGGAAGGTGTCCCTGTCTGTGGCAGGGGAGTTGGAACTGGATGATCTTTAAAGGTACCTTCAAACCCAATCCATGCTGTGATTCTAAGATTCCATGACTTAACCTTCCTGACCTCACTGAACAATTCAGCTGAGTCCACAAATACCAATACTTTTTTTTTTTTTTTTTTTTAGGGGGAAAACCCTTTTNGCTCTTGTAGGTCTACAAAGCAAAGTGTCCATAGCTCTTGTAGGTCTACAAAGCAAAGTGTCCATAGCTCTTGTAGGTCTACAAAGCAAAGTGTCCATAGCTCTTGTAGGTCTACAAAGCAAAGTGCCCAAAGCTCTTGCAGGTCTACAAAGCAAAGTGTCCGTAGCTCTTGTAGGTCTACAAAGCAAAGTGCCCAAACCTCTTGCAGGTCCACAAAGCAAAGTGCCCAAACCTCTTGCAGGTCCACAAAGCAAAGTGTCCATAGCTCTTGTAGGTCCACAAAGCAAACTACCCAAAGCTCTTGCAGGTCTACAAAGCAAAGTGCCCAAAGATCTTGTAGGTCTACAAAGCAAATTGTTCATAGCTNAAGCAAAGTGTCCATAGCTCTTGTAGGTCTACAAAGCAAAATGTCCGTAGCTCTTGTAGGTCTACAAAGCAAAGTGTCCATAGCTCTTGTAGGTCTACAAAGCAAAATGTCCGTAGCTCTTGTAGGTCTACAAAGCAAAGTGTCCATAGCTCTTGTAGGTCTACAAAGCAAAATGTCCGTAGCTCTTGTAGGTCTACAAAGCAAAGTGTCCATAGCTCTTGTAGGTCTACAAAGCAAAATGTCCGTAGCTCTTGTAGGTCTACAAAGCAAAGTGTCCATAGCTCTTGTAGGTCTACAAAGCAAAATGTCCGTAGCTCTTGTAGGTCTACAAAGCAAAGTGTCCATAGCTCTTGTAGGTCTACAAAGCAAAGTACCCAAAGCTCTTGCAGGTCTACAAAGCAAAGTGCCCAAACCTCTTGTAGGTCTGCAAAGAAAAGTGTCCGTAGCTCTTGTAGGTCTACAAAGCAAAATGCCCAAAGCTCTTGCTGGTCTACAAACCAAAGTGTTCATAGCTCTTGTAGGTCTACAAAGCAAAGTGTCGATAGCTCTTGTAGGTCTGCAAAGAAAAGTGTCCGTAGCTCTTGTAGGTCTACAAAGCAAAATGCCCAAAGCTCTTGCTGGTCTACAAACCAAAGTGTTCATAGCTCTTGTAGGTCTACAAAGCAAAGTGTTGATAGCTCTTGTAGGTCTGCAAAGAAAAGTGTCCATAGCTCTTGCAGGTCTGCATAGCAAAGTGCCCAAAGCTCTTGTAGGTCTACAAAACAAGATGCCCGGAATATTTAAAAGGGAAATCTATGGAAGCAGGTAGAACATGAATGGAGATTTGGATGTTAGGAAGAACTGTGAGGGTGTTGGAATGCTGGAATGGGTTTTCCAGAGAGGTGGTGGAAGCTCCATCTCTGGAGACATTCAAGGTCAGGCTTGATGTGACTCTGAGCAACCTGCTTGCTGTAGCTGGGGATGCCCCTGCTCAGTTCAGGGGATTGTACTAGATGACCTTCAGAAGTCCCTTGAAGCCAGCCTTTTCTTAGTGTCTGGTCTGGATGAGCTTAAAGCCTTCATCCAATCAATATGACTCTGTAAATGCCTTTGGGAGGGCTTGGAATTACTTGGAAGAGAGCAGCATAAGAGCTGGAAACCAGAGAGTAGCACTCTGTGATCCAAAAAGGAGCAGGTCATTTATGGGTGAGCAAACAGGATGCATCCCCACTGAGACTCCCCAGAGCACACCCGGTGTTTGTGGAGAGTTTTGTTGTCTGTGAGTGAAGCCACAGAGTGCTACCTCCTATCTAGGAGTTAAGCTGAGGGAGCTGTGCAGCTTGGAGAGGAGGGGACAGAGGTGAGCTCAGCAATGGTTCTCAAGATGTGCAGGGTGAGTGGCAGGAGGCTGGAGCCAGGCTCTGCTGGGTGATGCCCAGGGACAGCACAAGGGGCACTGGCTGGAAGCTGAGCCAGAGGAAGTTCCATGGAAACAGGAGGAGGAATTTTTTTCCTAGAGAGGGTGACAGAAGACTGGAAGAGGCTGCCCAGGTTGGGTTGTGGAGTCTCCCTCTCTGGAGATATTAAACCTCTGTGTGGATGTGTTCCTGTGTGATCTGCTGTGGGTGCTGCTGCTGTGTCAGGGGGGTTGGACTGGATAAGCTTTGGAGGTCCCAATGCCCTTCCAGGCTGACTAAACCAAACATCATTCATCACTACCCACCCAGGAATCTTTTACAGACAATGCTCTGAGATCCAAGCTACATACCCATTGTAGTTGAACCCACAGCTCTCAGCCACTTTGAAATCTGATCATCGCTTCTGTCATTTGATAAGATGGATGTGGAGTTGCTGGAAGGGGTCCAGAGAAGGGCCATGAGGATGAACAGAGGGCTGGAGCTGCTCTGCTGTGAGGAGAGACTGAGGCAGTTGGGGCTGTACAGTCTGCAGAGGGGAAGGCTCCCAGGTGACCTTCTTGTGGCCTTGCAGTATCTGAAGTGGGCTACAAGAAAGCTGGGGAGGGACTTTTTAGGCTGTCAGGGAGTGATAGGACTGGGGAGAATGGAACAAAGCTGGAAATGGGGAGATTCAGCCTGCATATGAGGAAGAAGTTGTTCAGTACAAGGGTGGTGAGAGCCTGGCAGGGGTTGTCCAGGGAGATGGTGGAAGCCTCATTGCTGGAGTTGTTTAAGGCCGGGCTGGTGTAGTGTGAGGTGTCCCTGAGTATGGCAGGGGGGATTGGAGCTGGATGATCCTGGACATCCCTTCCAACCCTGGCTGATTCTGTGGTTCTGTGACTCTTTGATTCTATGGTTCCGTGATTCTATCATCCTATGAATCATCCTAATCATTAAGAAGCTCAGCAGTGGGCTCAGCCTTTGAAGCTAGGGAGATAGAGGGGTAACCCCTCCTTATGATATGCCACAACTCAACCCAAACCCTTCGTTCTTCATCATAATTCTTTCACAATTCACCTTCTCCATCCTAATCCAACCCAAACTTTGAACGTTCACTCTATCTAACTCCCCATCCAGCAAAACACCAATAATCACTAAAAACACTCCCCTGAGCCTGACCATGAACCCAAGCTTCTTCAGACAGCCCATGCCTGCTAGGAATCTCCCTGATCCTTCTGCCTGTGTTATTCCCTGCCCTCGTTCTACCTTCACTGGGCAACCCATGAGCCACCCACCACCTGCTTAACTTACAGTCATGATGCAGGAAGAGCCCTGAAGCTGAGAAGACTCATTTTTGCCATTGCAAAGAGGTAAGGTGAAGTGAAGCAAGAGGTACAAGTTCAGCCAGTCACTGGTGTTGTACAACAGGGATCAGTGTTGGGCACAGTCTTCTTTAACACCTTCATCAATGATCTGGAGGAGGGGATGGAGACG
This sequence comes from Psilopogon haemacephalus, assembly GCA_013396835.1. Taxonomy (NCBI): domain Eukaryota; kingdom Metazoa; phylum Chordata; class Aves; order Piciformes; family Megalaimidae; genus Psilopogon; species Psilopogon haemacephalus. The sequence continues at coordinate 21,416 of VWZI01007832.1, forward strand.
TCCGTCAGTGAGTTTGCAGATGACACCAAGTTGGCAGCAAGTGTGGATCTGCTGAGGGCAGGAGAGCTCTGCAGAGGCACCTGGACAGGCTGCACAGATGGGCACAGTCCAGGGCCAGGAGTTTGAAAAAGGCAAGTGCCAGGTGCTGCACTTTGGCCACAACAAATCCAGGCAGCACTACAGGCTGGGGACAGAGTGGGTGGAGAGCAGCCAGGCAGAGAGGCAGCTGGGGGGACTGGCTGGCAGCTGAAGATGAGGCAGCAGTGTGCCCAGGTGGCCAAGAAGAAGGCCAAGGGCATCCTGGCCTGCAGCAGCAAGAGTGTGGCCAGCAGGAGCAGGGAAGTCCTTGTGCCCTGTGCTCAGCACTGCTCAGGCTTGACTCCTGAGTCCAGTCGTGGGCTCCTCAATTGAAGAAAAATGTTGAGGTGCTGGAAAGTGCCCAGAGAAGGGCAGCAAGGCTGGGGAGGGGGCTGGAGCACAGCCCTGAGAGGAGAGGCTGAGGGAGCTGGGGGTGTGCAGCCTGCAGAAGAGGAGGCTCAGGGCAGAGCTCATTGCTCTCTGCAGCTCCCTGAAGGGAGGCTGTAGCCAGCTGGGCTTGGGCTCTGCTGCCAGGAAGCCAGGGACAGAAGGAGGGGACAGAGGCTGAAGCTGTGGCAGGGCAGGTTNTCGTAGGTTGGACTCCATGATCTCAGAGTTCTTTTGCAAGCTGGTTAACTCTGTGATTCTGTGAGTGGTGCTGCAGCTGCACAGACACAGGATGCACCTCACACTCTGCCTCCCACCCTGCTCACACCTGCGAGGCAGGAGGTTGATGGGGCAATTTTACAAGCAATATGGACAGAAGTTTAGAGAATTACAGGTTTCTTTTATCGACTGTAAAGCCATTTAGACAAATCTATCACCTAGAAGATGAGGGCTGTGGAAGAGAACTCAGCACTCCTGCAGCAGCCTTGACGGGAGCTTTATTGGATTTTAATTTGCAGCACGGGCGATAAATCGCACCAGCTGCGGCCCCGGAGTGGCAAACATTGGGCTGCCCTTGAACCACCGGCAGTGATGGAGGTGCTCCCCTTAATAAAGTGACTTAACACCACGAGAGGTCTCCTTCAAACAATTTATTAATGTGGGATCACAGGACTGCTTTGGTTGGAAAAGGCCTTTTGAGATCTTTGACTCCAGCCGCTCACTAAAGCTACCAAGTTTGCTGCTAAACTCTAGTGCCAGGTGTCCCTGCCCATGGTGGAGGGGAAGGAGCTGGAATTAGATGATCCTTGTGGTCTCTTCTGTGATTCTATGTTTCTGTGATTCTATGGTTCTACAGTTGTATGATTCTATGGATCTATGATTTTATGGTTCTATGATTCTGCGCTTCTATGCTTCTATGAATTTATGATTCTATGCTTCTATGATTCTCTGCTTCTATGCCTCTATGCTTCTATGAATTTATGATTCTATGCTTCTATGATTCTATGCTTCTATGATGCTGTATTTCTAAGCTTCTATTATTCTATGCTTCTCTGCTTCTATGTTTCTAGTATTCTATGCTTCTGTGGTTCTATGCTTCTATGATTCTATGCTTCTATGGTTCTATGCTTGTATGGCTCTATACTTCTCTGCTTCTTTGATTCTATGCTTCTATGATTCTATGTTTCTATGCTTCTCTGCTTTTATAATTCCATGCTTCTGTTTCTATGATTCTATGCTTCTCTGCTTGTATTATTCTATGCTTCTGTGCTTTTCTGTTTCTCTGCTTCTATAATTCTCTGCTTCTATGATTCTCTGCTTCTCTGCTTCTCTAATTCTATGCTTCTTTGCATCTATTCTCCTATGCTCCTGTGCTTCTGTGCTTCTATGCTATGATTCTATGCTTCTATGCTTCTATGAATCTATGCTTCTCTGCTTCTATGCTTCTATGAATTTATGCTTCTCTGCTTCTATGCTTCGTTCTTCTACGCTTCTGTGCTTCTATGATTCTCTGCTTCTATAATCCTATGCTTCTATGATTCTATGCTTCTTTGCTTCTATGTTTCTGTGCTTCGATGCTTCTATAATTCTATGCTCCTGTGCTTCTGTGCTTCTGTGCTTCTGTGCTACGATTCTATGCTTCTCTGCTTCTATGAATCTGTGCTTCTCTGCTTCTATGCTTCTATGCTTCATTCTTCTATGCTTCTGTGCTTCTCTGCTTCTATGCTTCCGTGCTTCTCTGCTTCTATGATTCTATGCTTCTATGATTCTATGATTCTGTGCTTCTATGATTCTATGATTCTCTGCTTCTGCACTTCTATGATTTTATGCATCCGTGATTCTATGATTCTATGATTCTATGATTCTATGCTTCTATCTTCTATGGCTCTATGATTCTATGATTCTAAGATTCTATACCATGGCCCTCAGCACCACATCTCCATGGCTTTGAAACACCTCCATGGACGGGGGTTCTACCACCTCCTGCCTGGGAGGAACTGTAGGGATGCTGCAGCCCTCCTAAGCTCTGCTGCTGCGTAATTGCACCCATGTTGAGGATGGATGTGTTCAGCCTCTACATGTGGGCACTGCACCAAAATAAAAGAATCAACAAGGCTGGAAAATACCTCTCAGGTCAGGCAGACCAACCATCAACCCAGCACCACTATGCCCACTAAACCCTGTCCTCAGGTGCCATGGCCACAGGTTTCTTGAACACCTCCAGGGATGGGGACTCCAACACCTCCCTGGGCAGCCTGTACCAATCTCCGACCATTCTTGCAGCAAAGAAATTGTTCCTCATGCCCAACCTAAACCTCCTGTGGTGCAACTTGAGGTTGCTTCCCATCCCTTGTTCCTTAGCAGAAGAGACCAATCCCAACTTGGCTCCAGCCTCCTCTGCGGGAGCTGTACAGAGCCAGAAGGTCTGTCCTTAGCCTCCTGCACTCCAGGGCTGAACACCCACAGCTCCCTCAGCTGCTCCTCCCTAGCCCTCTTCTCCAAACACTTTCCAACTTTGCTGCCCTTCTCTCAGCACACTCCAGTCCCTCAATGTCCTTCTTCGGAGTGAGGGTCCCAAAACTGTCAACCTGTACCCCCAGATCCTTTTTTTGCTGGGCAGTTTCCAGTCACTCTTCCCCAAGCCTGGAGCATTCACAGGGCAGGACTCAGCCCTTGGCCATGTTGGACCTCATCCCACTGGTCTTGGCCCATGGATACATTAAAATCATTGAACCATAGAATGGTTTAGGTTGGAAGGGACTTCAAAGCTCAGCTAGTCCCAACTCCTCTGTGCCACAGGCAGGGACACTTCCCACCAGAACAGGTCACTCAAGGCCTCATCCAACCTGGCCTTGAACACCTCCAGGCAGGGAGCAGCCACAACCTCCCTGGGCAACCTGTGCCAGTGTCTCACCACCCTCACTGCAAACAACTTCTTCCTAACATCCAGTTTAAATCTTCCCTCTGTCAGTTTAAACCCATTCCTCCTCCTCCTGTCATTACAGGGCTCTGTCAGGTTTCTCTGTAGAGCCTTCCTACACTCCAGCACATCAAGAGTCTCTCCCAGCTTCATGACATTTACAAACCATGTACAGGTCATCAACAAAACATCAAAGAGAACTGCAGAGCCTTGCACAATACCCAAGGGCTGACAACTTTCCTGCACTACCTGTGGATAAAAATGTCTTGGCTTTAGAGCTGATGCAGGGCTCCCAGCTCAGGTGTAGGTGCCCTTCCTGGCTGCCCTGGATACCTGTTATGTGCTAAACTAATTGCAGCAAAGCTGCAGCTCAGTTTTCTCCCGGTTTATCACCCCACCAGGGGTGGTCTCTAAGATCACAGAATCACAGAGTGTCAGGGGCTAGAAGTGACCTCCAAAAATCATCCAGTCCAACCCCCCTGACACAGCAGCAGCGCCCACAGCACGTCACACAGGAAGACATCCAGGCAGGGCTTGAATAGCTCCAGAGAGGAAGACTCCACAACCACCCTAGGCAGCCTCTTCCAGGCTTCTGTCACACACACAGGGAAAAAATTCCTCCTCCTATTTCCAGCCTTGACACAGGACTCAAGGTGTGGCCTGAGCAGTGATGAGCACAGGGCACAAGGACTTCCCTGCTCCTGCTGGCCACACTCTTGCTGCTGCATGCCAGGATGCCCTTGGCCTTCTTGGCCACCTGGGCACACTGCTGCCTCATCTTCAGCCTACTATCTACCAGCACCCTCTGCTGGATCATGTTCAGCTGCCAACCAGTTCCCCCAGCCAGGTCTCTCTCTGCCTGGCTGCTCTCCAGCCACTCTGTCCCCAGCCTGTAGCGCTGCCTGGGGATGTTGCAGCCAAATGATGACCACTAAGGTCTCTTCCAATCCAAAATCATTCAACCATCCTGTGAGAGACACGTTCAAACACTGAAAACACTGAATTTCAGGTGAGAACACTGAACTTCCACAGGAAGACCCCAGAAGGAGCATTTCCTGTGGCCCCTTGCCATGCTCCATGAACAGGGGGTGGGGGTGCCCAGGGCTGCCCATGCAGGCTGCTGCTGATCTGAGGAGTGAAGCAGCACACATCAAAAGGTCTCTTTCTTTTCATCAGTGTGGTTCATCATTGGCTTGTTTGGGTTTTTTTTCCTGCCCCCCAGCACTGCTGCTCCAGAGCTTTTCTGTGCCGGATGCCCACAGATGATGTCGCTGAGAGACACAAGAACTGTTCCCCTGCAGCAGATATGGTACTGCAAGTCCATTTGTCTGGGCTCTTTTTTATTTTCTTTTTTTTTTTTCCCTCTCTTTTAATCATTAAAAAAAAGGTGTTTAGGGCAAAATCCTTCAGAACTGAAAGTGTAACCGTGCCTCTGTTGAGAAATACCCATCCGCATGCCCAGGGGCAGTGCCTGCCTGACTCCAGCCTTAAAGGCTTCAATGTCTGTGAAAACCACACAGGAAGAAATTGCTGCAGCTCTTCTAGAATCACAAACTCAGTCAGGGTTGGAAGGCACCACAAGGAGCATCCAGTTCCAACCTCCCTGCCATGAGCAGGGAAACCTCACACTACATCAGCCTGGCCACAGCCTCATCCAGCCTGCCCTTAAACACCTCCAGCAATGAGACTTCCAACACCTCCCTGGCCAACCCCTGCCAGGCTCTCACCACCCTCATGATGAACAACTTCTTCCTCACATCCAGGCTGAATCTCCCCATTTCTAGCTTTGTTCCATTCCCCCCAGTCCTATCACCCCCTGACAGCCTAAGAAGTCCCTCCCCAGCTTTCTTGTAGCCCCCTTCAGATACTGCAAGGCCACAAGAAGGTCACCTGAGAGCCTTCTCCTCTCCAGCCTACACAGCCACAACTGCCTCAGTCTCTCCTCACAGCAGAGCAGCTCCAGCCCTCTCATCATCCTCGTGGCCCTTCTGTGGACCCCTTCCAGCACCTCCACATCCCACTTATTGTACGACAGAAGGGATGATCAGGTTTTGATGTAGCTGAGAGGTGAGGATCCAACTACAATGGGTATGTAGCTGTGGTTGGTGCTGTGGATCTCAGAGCTTTGGCTGTAAAAGATTCCTGGGTGGGTAGTGATGAATGATGTTTGGTTTAGTCAGCCTGGAATGGTATTGGATTTTCACAGAATCACACATAATCACAGAATGCCAAGGGCTGGAAGAGACCTCCAAAGCTCATCCAGTCCAGCCCCACCCTCCAGAGGAGATCCAGATCACAGCAGAACTAAAACTGAGCTGGAAACTCCACCACAAACACAAGGTTTTATTCTGGTGGTGGACCAGCAGATGTGATCCAGAAGCTTTCAGACCAGGAACAACACAAAAAGCAGCCACGAGTGTCAAGATTGTGGCCTTCTCCTGCTTGTTTAAGTTGCTGTAAGTCCACCATGGGAAGCTCCACTACAACCATGTTTCCTTCTGAGAGGATGTCCTGGTCAGCTTGATAAACCCATGGATGGCCACAGGAGAAGGAGGGACAGCAGCTATCTGGGGGGGCTGGGAGGTTGTGATCCCAGCAAGCTTCTTGGGAATTAATGTGTGTTTACAACTGATGTGTATTTGCTCCAAGGAATCCCAAGTCCAGGGTGAGACCAGACAGAGGAGAAGTGGATATCTTCAGCCCATCCAGCACCACCATTTAGAAGAAATCATAGAATCATGGAATGGGTTGGGTTGAAAGGGACCTTAAAGGTCACCTGGTGCCAACTCCCTGCCATGGGCAGGGACACTTCCCACCAGCCCAGGATGCTCAAGGACTCATCCAGACTGCCCTTGAACACCTCCAGGGAGCTTGTGGACCACAGAATGTGATCTGTGCCTCCCTGGGCAACTTGTGCCAGTGTCTCACCACCTTCACTCTATAGAATTTCTTCTTCATGTCCCCTCCTCAAGCTTCCATCCATTCCCCTCATCCTTTGTCCAAAGTCCCAGCCTTTGTCCAAAGTCCCTCCACTACTTGAAGCCCCACTTCAGGTGATTCAAGGCTGCTCTAAGGTCCCCTTGGAGCCTTCTCTTCTCCATGCTCAACAGCCCCAACTCTCCCAGCCTGTGCCAATAGGTTCCCCAGTCCTCTGATCACCTTCATGGCCTCTCCAGCAGCTCCAGGTCCCTCTTGTGCTGGGTTCCCCAGAGCTCTGTGCAGTGCTGCAGGTGAGGTGTGAGCAGAGCAGAGCAGAGGGGCAGAATCCCCTCCCTGTGCTGCTGCTCTCCCTGCTCTGCCTGCAGCCAGCACACAGCAGGCTCTGAGGTGTGAGCAGAGCAGAGCAGAGGGGCAGAATCCCCTCCCTGTGCTGCTGCTCTCCCTGCTCTGCCTGCAGCCAGAACACAGCAGGCTCTGAGGTGTGAGCAGAGCAAAGCAGAGGGGCAGAATCCCCTCCCTGTGCTGCTGCTCTCCCTGCTCTGCCTGCAGCCAGCACACAGCAGGCTCTGTGCTGCCAGCCACCAGTGCTGGCTCCTGGGGAGTCTGACACCAACTGACACCCCCAAGCCCTTCTCCTGGTCTTTTACACAAGGAAAGGCTCAGAAGATCCCTCAGCATTCTCTTCAGCCATGTTCTCATCCCTTTCTGGTTTGCTCTCCAGGAGCCTGTGTTGGGAGGGGGATTTGTTTTCGCACACCTTTGCAGCAGCAGGTAATTGCAGGAGCAAATTACCAGAGACAAGTCACTGAGAATGACATTTTTAGACCAGGACCCACAGCTGCTTGCTGTGCAGAGCAGGCTGCAAACCCCAGGTGAACCCACTCAGGAACAAGATTGTGATATTGTGCGACATGGGTGTCTGCTAAGGTTAATTAACCTGTCTTAAGTGCCCATAACATAAAACAGCTACAAAATAGCTATACCATGGAATTGTCTAGGTTGGAAAGGACCTTTTAAAATCATTGAGTACAGCCATGAGGTGAAGGGGTTTGTTGTGTGGGGTTTTCTTTTATTTTTCTTTTTTGATGAAGCTATCTGATGCTTTGAAAATGGAGATAAATGAATCATAGAATCACAGAATCATAGAATAATAAGATCATAGAATCACAAAATTTTATAGAATCCTAAAGTTATCAAGTTATAGAATCGCAGAATTTTAAAATCATGGAATCATAGAAGCACAGAACCATTGAATCAATCATAGAGTAATAAAATCATAGAATCACAGAATTATAGAATCATTAAATTATCAAATTATAGAATTATAAAAATCAGGAAATCATAGAATCACAGAATCATGGAAAAATAAAATCACAGAAATATAGAATCAGAATCATTGAATTAGAGAATCATAGGATGATAAAAGCATAGAACCATAAAATTATAGAATCATAGAATCAAAGGATCATAGAATCATAAAATCATAGAATCGTGGAACCATAGAATCAGTCAGGGTTGGAGAGGGACCACAAGGAGCATCCAGTTCCAACCTCCCTGCCATGAGCAGGGAAACCTCACACTACATCAGCCTGGCCACAGCCTCATCCAGCCTGCCCTTAAACACCTCCAGCAATGAGACTTCCAACACCTCCCTGGCCAACCCCTGCCAGGCTCTCACCACCCTCATGATGAACAACTTTTTCCTCACATCCAGGCTGATCTCCCCATTTCCAGCTTTGTTCCATTCCCCCCAGTCCTATCTCCCCCTGACAGCCTAAGAAGTCCCTCCCCAGCTTTCTTGTAGCCCCCTTCAGATACTGCAAGGCCACCATAAGGTCACCTGGGAGCCTTCTCTTCTGCAGACTGCACAGCCCCAACTGCCTCAGTCTCTCCTCACAGCAGAGCAGCTCCAGCCCTCTGAAAAGGCAATTAGAATTAGTTGATAGGAAAGATAGCAAGGGAAGAGGGGAGAAAGAAAAGCAAAAAAAAACCCCACAAAACAATAGATTGGACTGGATGACCTTGAAGATCTCTTCCAACCTGGTTGATTCTATGACCTGTGAATGAAGCCACAGGGATGGAGTTGGTTGATTTAGTGTAAATTGCTTGCTGCATCCTGCTGCATCCTGCTGCATCCTGCTGTGCTGTGCTGCCACAGCAGCAAGATGCACCAGATGAGCTCTGCCTGTCTGTGGAGAACACCACCAGCATTGAGCCCAACTGACTGCCCAATCTCATCCCACACACACAGGGGCAACCTAAGCCCAGCAGCTCACAGCCACGGTGCAGCACTTCACTGTGGTTTTCACCTCCTCCTGCTGCACCCTGGTCAGAAGGATCAGTGATCTGGACAGAATCACAGCATCACAGCCAGGTTGGCAAAGCCCCTCAGGATCACCAAGCCCAACCTAGAACCCAGCTCTACAAGATTCACTTTAAACCATAGCCCTAAGCACCACATCCAAAACACCCTTAAACACATCCAGGATGGGTGGCTCCACTCCTTGGGCAGCTCATTCCAGTGCCTGACCACTCTCTGCATGAAAAACTTTTTCCCAATGTCCAATCTAAACCTCCTCAGCCTCAGCTTGAGGTCATTGCCCCTTGTTCTGTCTCCAGTTACCTGTGAGCAGAGCCCAGCAGCAGCCTCCCCACAATGTCCCTTCAGGCAGCTGCAGACAGCCATGAGGTCTGCCCTCATCCTCCTCTGTTTCACACTAACCATCCCCAGCTCCCTCAGTTGCTCCTGATCAGATTCATTCTCCAGGCCCTTCATTCAGTGTCCCCTCATTGGGTTTGCAGGTGACACTAAACAGGGAGGCAGTGTTCAGCTGCTCAAAGGCAGGAAGGCTCTGCCAAGGGCTCTGCCCAGGCTGCATCCATGGGCTAAATTCAGTGGGATGAGGTTCAACAAGACCCAGTGCTGGGTCCTGCACTTGAGGCACAACAATGCCATGAAAGGCTCCAGGTTGGGGGCAGGAGGCTGGAAACTGCTGAGTGGGAAAGGACTCCAAGGGTGTTGGTTGACGGCAGCTGAAGATGAGCCAGGGGGTGCCCAGGTGGCCAAGAAGGGCACCAGCAGCCTGGCCTGGGGCAGCAATGGTGTGGCCAGCAGCAGCAGAGCAGAGATTATGCCCCTGGACTGGGCACTTCAGAGGCCACATTTGGAGTCCTGGGGTCAATTTGGGGCTTCTCAAGAAAATGCAGGAGCAAGTCCAGAGAAGGATCTGGAGAACAAGGCTGGGGAGGAGCGGCTGAGGGACATGGAGGAAAGGAAGCTGAGGGCAGACAACCTGGCTGTCTACAGCCCCCTGAAAGGAGATCTGAGCTAGGTGGGGTTGCTCTCATCTCCCTTGTCTCAGGTGATAGAAGGAGAGGAAGGTTGGGCATGAGGGTTAGGTTGGGCATGAGGAACAATTTCTTCACTGCAAGAGTGGCCAGGGATTGGCACAGGCTGCCCAGGGAGGTGGTGAAGTCCTCATGCATGGGTGTGTTGAAGAAACCTGTGGCCATGGCACTGGAGGATGTAATTTAGTGGCCATGGTGGGGTTGGGTTGTTGGTTGGACTCAATCTTAGAGGTCTTTCCCAACCCAAACATGTCTGTGATAGTGCAAGCTTTTAGGTGAGGTACACTGGCATTGGAGGGGGACAGCAACAGGTTTGGCTCTATTTGGGGTCACCCTGAGAAGAGCTGACCTCTACAGCAACAGCTTCATAACTGTAGAACCCCAGAAGGGCTCAGGCTGGGAGAGAACTCAGAGCTCATCTCCTCTAACCTCCACACCGTGCCCAGGGACAGCTCTCAGCTAGACTCAGCTGCTCAGGGACTCATCCAACCTCGCCTTCAGCATCCCCAGCAAGGAGGCAGCCACAGCCTCCCTGGGCAGCCTGTGCCAGGCTCTCACCAACCTCCTACTGAAGAACTTCTTCCTCAGTTCCACTCTCACCCTGCTCTGCCTCAGCTCCAAACCATTCCCCCCTGGCCTGGCTCCAGACACCCTCAGCACAAGTCCCTCTGCAGCCTTCCTGCAAGATCCCTTCAGACACTGGCAGCAGCTCTGAGCTCTTCCTGGAGCCTTCTCCTCTCCAGGCTGCACACCCCCAGCTCCCTCAGCCTGTGCTCAAAGCAGAGCTGCTCCAGGTCTGGCAGCATCTTTGTGGCCTCCTCTGGTCTCACCCCAGCAGCTGTCTGCCCCAAAATGCCAATGTGATGGTGGCACAAGCCTCACAGCCTTGGCCATGCTGAAGCTGACCCCTGACTGAAGCTATGTTTATATATGTATACAGTGAATGGCAAATGGCTGAGAGCAGCCCTGAGGAACAGGACCTGGGGGTCTGGGGTGATGAGAAGCTCAAGATGAGGCTGCAGTGTGAGTGCAGCCCAGACAGCAACTGTGTGCTGGGCTGCAGCAAGAGCAGCTGTGGGCAGCAGGGCAAGGGAGGGGATTCTGCCCCTTTGCTCTGCTCTCCTCACACCTCACCTGCAGCACTGTGTGCAGTTCTGGAGCCCCCAACATAAGGACATGGAACTGTTGGAGCTAGTCCAGAGGAGGCCACCAAGATACTCAGGGCTGCAGCAGCTCTGCTGTGAGGACAGGCTGAGAGAGTTGTGGCTCTGCAGGCTGCAGAAGAGAAGGCTTCCAGGAGACTTTGAAGTGGCATTCCAGTGTCTGAAGGGAGCCTACAGGAAGGCTGTGGAGGGACTATTGACAAGGTCTTGTAATGAGAGGATGATGAGGAGAAATGGGTTTAGACTGTTAGAGGGGAGATTGAAACTGGATGTTAGGCAGAAGTTGTTTGCAGTGAGGGTGGTGAGACACTGGCACAGGTTGCCCAGGGAGGTTGTGGAGCACAGAAGCACAGAATATGATCAAAGGTGGAGGTGTTCAAGGCCAGGCTGGAGCAACCTGTTCTAGTGAGTGGTGTCCCTGCCTCTGGGTACTGGCTGAGTTTTGAGGTCCCTTCCAACTGAAACCATTCTATGATTCTATGGTTCTGTATAAAATATTATATATGTGTTTGGCCTGGGTCAGTGGTCCCACAAGCTGCCTTAATCCCTTTTCCTGACTGCAGCAGGAGGTGCCTCTTTTTTTTTCTTTTTTCTTTTTTTGTTTTTTCTTTTTTTTTTTTGCTGAATTTTACCCTAAACTGAGAGTCTGGGATAAAACAAAAATAAATTAAAAAAAAAAA
>VWZI01007832.1:45328-59019 GCA_013396835.1 Psilopogon haemacephalus
CCCATGGCTGGAGGTGTTTCAGAGGAGGCTGCATGAGGCACTTAGTGCCATGGGTTAGTGAATGAGAAGGTGTTAGGTGATAGGTTGGACAGGATGATCTCAGAGGGCTTTTCCAAACTGCTTCACTCTGTGATCCTGTGGAGAACCCCATCACTGCGTTCCTCCCCACCACTGGTGCTCAGCCTTGCACCCCAGCTGGGGTTTCTCCAGCACTGAGCAAGCAGGATGGTCCCCAAAATGTTGCTGACACTTCCAAGCCCCATCCCTTGCCATATTTCAGGCCAGGTTGGATGGAGCCCTGTGCAACCTGCTCTAGTTGGGGATGTCCCTGCAGGCTGCAGGGCAGTTGGGCCAAATGAGCTTTAAATGTCACTTCTACCCGAGCCATTCTCTGAGTCTGTGATTCTAAGACTGAATATCCTTGTGTTGGCAGCCCAGGGTGAGAGCCACCTCCAGCACAAGAGCTCAGAGTCATGGAGTCACAGAGTCACAGTCACAGAGTCACAGCCACAGAGTCATAGAGTCTCAGAATGTCAGAATCACAGAGTCACAGAGTCAGAGAATCACAGAGTCACAGTCACAGAGTCACAGAGTCATAGAGACAAAGAATCACAGAGTCAGAGTCACAGAATCAGTCACAATGACACAGTCACAGAATCACAGAATCAGAGTCACAGTCAGAGTCACAGAATCACCAAATCAGAGTCACAGTCACAGAATCACAGAGTCACAGAGTCAATCACAAAATCACAGAATCACAGTCACAGAGTCACGGAGTCACAAAGTCAGAGTCACAGATTGGTGGGGTTAAAGGGACATCTAACCCAAGCACTCTCCTGAAGTAGGACACCCACAGCAGCTTGCCCAGCATCCCAATGCCAAGCAGGGTTTGGAAGCTCTCCACGCAAGGACACTCCACAACCCCCCTAGGCAGCCTGCTCCAGCCCTCCAGCACCCTTACACCAAGGAAGCTTCACCTCCTGTTGAGGTGGGACTTGCTGGGCTCCAGTTTGTGCCTGTTGCCCCTCATCCTATCTCAGGGCACCACTGACAAGAGACTGATCCTTTCTTTTTGACATCCATCTTTCAGGTATTTGTAAACACTGAATAGATGTCCTTCTGAACTGGGGAGCCCAGAACTGGATGCAACAGTCCAGATATGGTCTCACCAGGGCAGAGCAGAGGGGCAGGAGAACTTCCCTGAATCCGCTGGACACACTATTCTTGATGCCCCTCCACCCCCGACCCTCTTGGCCACTAAAGCACATTACTCTGTCATGGGCAGCTCACTGCCCACCAGGACTCCAACATCCTCCATGAAGCTTCATTCCAACAGTTAATCATAGACTCATTGAATGGTTTAGGTTTGAAAGGACCTCAAACTCAGCCACTCTCAACATCCCAGCCATAGGCAGGGACACCTCCCACTAGAACAGGTCACTCAAGTCCTCATCCAACCTGGTCCTGAACACCTCCTGGGAGGTTGTGGAACACATAATCAAAGAATCACAGTCACAGAATCACAGAGTGCTGTGTGCTTCTGTGCTTCCACAATCTTCCCTGGGCAACCTGTGCCAGTGTCTCACCACCCTCACTGCAAACAACTTCCTCCTAACATCCAGTTTCAATCTCCCCTCTGCTGCTTTAAACCCATTCCTCCTCCTCCTGTCAATACCTTGTCAATAGTCCCTCCACAGCCCTTTGGTAGCCCCCTTCAGATATTGGAAGGCCACCCCAAGGTGTCCTGGAAGCCTTCTCTTCTCCAGGCTGCAGAGCCACAACTCTCTCAGCCTGTCCTCAAGTAGAGCTGCTGCAGCCCTCTCAGCATCTTGGTGGCCTCCTCTGCACTGGCTCCAACAGATCCAGCAGTTCCAACAGTTCTTGTGTTGGGGGCTCCAGAACTGCACAGAGTGCTGCAGGTGAGGTGTGAGGAGAAGCAGAGCCAAGGGGCAGAATCCCCTCCCTTGCCCTGCTGCCCACAGCTGCTCTTGCTGCAGGCCAGGACACAGCCCATCAGCCCTGCCCAGCCCTTCCCTGCCTTAGAAGCCTTTCCTGCCCTGTTTCCCCTGTCCATCCTGGCTGTTGTCAGGCCATTCAAGGCCTTGCTGCAGCTGCAGGAGACAAAAGCCAGACACAGGCATACTCCCCCCCTGCCCCACCACGTTGAGTCTGGCTGGCGGAGCACAGCCCTCGCAGATGAGATCGGCTGTGGCACATCAACGGTGGCTTCCCAGTAGTCTTCCTCCTCTGAGCTCAGGGAAAGTCTCAGAGACAAAAAAAGGTCAACAAAGACCCAGGGGAAAGCAAAGACTTTGTCATGAGCTGGAGCACGATCCAGCTGCCCTTGACTCGAGGCCATGCAGGGTGTAGCTGTCTCCATCCGAGGTAGAATCAAAGAATCATAGCATCAGGCAGGTTGGAAGAGACCTCCAAGTTCATCCCACTCAACCTATCTCCCAGCCCTATCCAATCAACCAGAGCATGGCACTAAGTGCCCCATCCAGTCTTTTCTTCAACACCTCCAGGGATGGGGACTCCACCACCTTCCCAGGCAGCCCATCCCAATGCCAATCACTCTTGCTGGGAAGAAATTCCTCCTGACATCCAGACTATACCTACCCTGGCACAACTTGAGGCTGTATTCCCATCTTCCATCCCTGGTTGCCTGGCAGCAGAGACCAACCCCAACTGCCTACAACCTCCCTTGAAGTAGTTGTAGAGAACAATGAGGACTACCCTGAGCCTCTTCTTCTCCAGGGCGGTAATTACCTCCCGGGCTGCTTGAGGCAGCAAAGGGAAGCAGGCAGCTCAGGCAGTGGTTCACTGAGTCTAGTTTAAATGTCTTCTGCAAGGAGGAGGAAGATGAGCAACGAGAAACTCTGGTGCTTCACACGGGGTAAAAACCTCACATGGGTTCCTGCCACTGTTGCCAAGGTGCCCTCTTTCGTGAGAATGGAATTCATGTGGAGAGCACCTTGGGGGAACTGTGGCTTGGCCACTTTGAACCTGAACCCAGCCCTCTGCTTAAGATGGAGTCCAGTTAAAGGTCTGTGACCAGCAGGTTCCCAGAGGGGTCAGTAGTGGGACCAGGTCAATATATTCATCAATGACCTGGAGTGCACAGAGAGCACTGGCAGCAGTTTGCTGATGGCACCAAGCTGGGTGTAGTCAGCTTTTGGTATCTGAAAGGGGCTACAAGAAAGCTGGAGAGGGACTTGTTAGGCTGTCAGGGAGTGATAGGACTGTGGAGAATGGAAAAAAAGGTGGAAATGGGGAGATTCAGCCTGGATGTGAGGATGAGACCAAGCTGGGTGCAGTGGCTGCCAGCCCAAAGGCTGTGCAGCCAGACTGGGACAGGCTGAGGGATGGGCAGGGAGAAAGGGAATAGAATTCACCAAGGGCAAGGGGAGAGTCTGGCACCTGGGAAAGAACAGCCCCAGGGATCAGTGCAGGTTGGGGACTGAGCTGTTGGAAGGCAACAAAGGGGAAAAGGACCTGGAGGTCCTGGTGGGTGGGAGGTTGCTCATGAGCCAGCAATGTGCTCTGGTGGCCAGGAGGGACAAGGCCATGCTGGGGTGGGTTAGAAGGGCTGTGGGTAGTAGGTGGAGAGAGGCTCTCCTGCCCCTCTGCTCTGCCCTGCTCAGGACACATCTGCACTACTGTGTCCAGTTCTGGGCTCCCATGTTCAAGAGGGACACAGAACTGCTGGAGAGAGTCCAGCACAGAGCCACAGAGATGCTGAAGGGAGTGGAACATCTCTGTTAGGAGGAGAGCCTGAGGGAGCTGGGGCTGTGCTGCTGGCACAGGAGGAGCCTGAGAGGTGAGCTCAGCAATGGTTCTCAAGATGTGCAGGGTGAGTGGCAGGAGGCTGGAGCCAGGCTCTGCTGGGTGATGCCCNTTGGACTGGATGAGCTCTGGAGGCTACTTCCTGACACTCTGTGATCCTGTGACAAGCTCAAAAAGAAACAAACCCAAAAAAAAAAAAGTACAGTAGAAATATAAAATATAGATATATATATATATAATGCATGTGTTTATGCCCTGTAATCATCTCACCTCCTCCCCAGGGCATCACCACCAACCAGACACCACCACCTCTGTCTTCCTTCACTCCACTGCTTTTCGCCTAATGACTAGGAAAGAAAATGAAGGTTTTTCTCTCCCAGATGTGAGGTTTAACATTTGTTACCAGCACTTTAGGATGTGCTCGAATTATTCTGCTGGCTGCTCGCAGGAAGAGATTTAGCAGGATTAATATGGTGAAGAAATGAAAGGTGCTGAGGGGACAGCGAAGGGAGCTGCCAGAGAGAGGCTCTTGTCTCCATCCCGGTGATTTATCTCCCTCGTTTTAGAAAGGAGAATTTTCTTATTACTGTTGGTAGCAGCCTCTTGGCACAAAAAAAAATAAAAAATGGAAGGGAAAGAAGCATTCCATACTCCCAAATCTCCCTGTTTATTTTGAGGAAGGAGTAATGAATGTGGCTGAGGATGCTGCACTGGGGTTGTCTGTGCAGTCAGAAATCAGCCTCGCTGGTGGCTCTGGCGGGACCACAGAGCTGTGCAAAGAGAGCCTCTGAGAAGGGCATCAGGTAGGGACTCAGGTCCTCAGGCTGGCACATCCCCACAGGGCACCTCCACTTCAGAGAGAGCACCCATAGAATCGTAGAATCAGTCAGGGTTGGAAGGGACCACAAGGATCATCCACTTCCAACCTTCCTGCCATGGGCAGGGACACCCTACCCTAGATCAGGCTGCCCACAGCCTCAGCCAGCCTGCCCTTAAACACCTCCAGGGAAGTGCCCTCAACCACCTCCCTGGGCAACCTGTTCCAGGCTCTCACCACTCTCATGCTGAACAACTTCCTCCTCACATCCAGTCTGAATCTCCTCACCTCCAGCTTTGCTCCATAAAGGAGACTCGCTCTAGGAGATTCTCTTTTCTCCTTATTTTTAAGCAGGGAGGTTTAGGTTGGACAATAGGGAAAATTCCTCAAGCAACAAGAGTGAAAGAGTGGTCAATAACTGGAAGAGGCTGCCCAGAGGGCACTGGTGGAGTCCCCATTCCTGGAGGGCTATCAAAGTTTGTGTAGATGTGGTGCTGAGGGCCATGTTTCAGGGCTGGACTGGATGATTCTAATTGTCCCCTCCCAACCAGACTCATTCTGTGATCAGACAAAGGGCCAAAGTTTGTGTAGATGTGGTGCCATGGTTCAGTGCTGGGTTCATGGCTGGACTGGATGATTTTAATGGTCTCCTCCCAACCAGACTCATTCTGTGATCAGACAAAGGGCCAAGCAAGGTCTTCAGCAAGCTTTGGTCGTCCCAGGAGCATGCCTTGTGACAACAGAGGATGCTGCAACCACCAGCCCTGAGCCCACAGGCATCAAACCCCAAAATATTCTGTGCTGGATGCTTTCAAAGGCCAGGAAATATTTCCTTTGGCAATTTCTCAGGATTCAGACAGGGTGGGAGGGAAACGTAAATAAACATCAAAAACTTGATTAAGCCAATTGTGAAATCACTGACATTTGCCATCCTCCCAGGACACTTTCCACCATGACTGTTCAAACCACACCAAGCTGAGAAGGATGCTGCTGGAGAAAGGAATTAAGCATCTCCCCAGCTTCAACTCAAAAAAACAATCCAGGGCAGGCTGGATGGAGGCTTTGAGCAATCTGCTCTAGCTGCAGATGTCCATGCTCAATGCAGGGGATTGGAGTAGATGACCTTTAAAGGTCCTTTCCAAGCCAAATCAGCCTGTGATGTCATAGGAAGGGAAAGAAACAGGCATGGGAACTCCACCACCTCCCCGGGCAGCCCATCCCAATGCCAATCACTCTTGCTGGGAACAACTTCTGCATAACCTCCAGCCTCAACCTGCCCTGACACAGCTTCAGCCTGTGGCCTCTTCTTCTGTCCCTGGCTGCCTGGCGGCAGAGCCCAAGCCCAGCTGGCTACAGCCTCCCTTCAGGGAGCTGCAGAGAGCAATGAGCTCTGCCCTGAGCCTCCTCTTCTGCAGGCTGCACACCCCCAGCTCCCTCAGCCTCTCCTCTCAGGGCTGTGCTCCAGCCCCCTCCCCAGCCTTGCTGCCCTTCTCTGGACACCTTCCAGCACCTCAACATCTCTCTTCAATGGAGGGGCCCAGGACTGGACACAGGAGTCAAGGTGTGGCCTGAGCAGTGCTGAGCACAGGGCACAAGGACTTCCCTGCTCCTGCTGGCCACACTCTTGCTGATCCAGGCCAGGATGCCCTTGGCTGACTCAATTGCAGGCAACTGGACTGAGACAAACCCCAAAGCCTCCACAGCAAGGAGATGAGCAGCTGCCAGGGCTGCCACAGATGAACATACTCTGTGAGTGAAGGCAGTGGTGATGTTCATATATGTCTGGGCAAGCCTGGCATGGGACTTGCAGGTTTCTTCTCAACCCAGGGATGGCAGTTTGGGTCTACCACCAAACCATAAGAAGAGAAACAAAGGATTGAAATAAAAACCATTTCAAAGGCAGCTGAGCAGCCACTGAGTGTGACAGAGGAACAGCCCCCACACGGGTCCAGCTCACCCTCCAAGGGAAGGCTGCAATCAGGAAGGCTTTAAAAAATAATCCTCCCCCTTGCTGATGCTGAAATAGAATGGTTTGGGTTGAAAGGGACCTCCAAGGTCATCCATTTCCAACTCCCTTCCTGCTATAGGCAGGGACACTTCCCACCAGCCCAGACTGCTCAAGGACTCATCCAACCTGACCTTGAACACCTCCAGGGAGCTTGTGGAGCACAGAATGTGATTGAAGATCACAGCCTCCCTGGGCAACCTGTGCCAGTGTCTCACCACCCTCACTCTAAAGAATTTCTTCCTCATCTCCACTTTCAGTCTCCTCTCTCCCAGCTCAAAACCTTTGTCCCTCATCCTGTCACTCCCAGCCCTTCACCACAGTCACTCCCCAGCTCTCCTGGAGCTCCTTCAGCTACTGCAAGGTTGCTCTAAGGTCTCCCCTGGAGACTTCTCCAGTTTCAACAGCCCCAGGTCTCCCAGCCTGTCCCCACAGGGGAGGTTCTCCAGCCCTCTCATCTTCCTGGCCTCCTTCACACCCACTCCAACAATTTGATACCTTTCTTGTCTTGGGAGCCCAGAACTGGACATGGTGCAGATGAGATGATGGTCTGGTAGGGCCAACAGCACCTCCAGTGCCATCCCATCACCAGCCTCCAAAGCCATGTCCAGCAGCTGAGGGGACATTTAGGCTGGAGACTTGGAGACTGGGAAGAAGTTCTTTTCAGTAAGGGTGGTGAGACACTGACAGAGGTTGCCCAAGGAGGTTGTGGAAGCCTCTTACCTGAAGGTGTTTGAGGCCAGGCTGGATGAAGTCTTGATCAACCTGAGCTGGTGTGAGGTGTCCCTGCCCATGGCAGGGGGCTTGGGTCTGGATGATGCTGAACCTCCCAACCCAAATCCAGTCTATGATTCTGCAATTAAGGTCAGCAATCATCATCTAGGGGAATAAACCATCAGCCTCCCCAGATGGCTCTGGATGTGTAGGATGAGAGGTCAATCCAACAAGTCCTCAGCCAGCAGGAAAATCCAAGGAAGGGAGCAGAATTGTTGCAAAATCCATGGGGGTGAGGGGGAGTGTTGGGCAGTGCTGTCACGGTCTCTGGTGGTCTCACACATTTGACTTACACACACTCACCTGAAAACCCACCAAGCCCATCTGACAACACCCTCTGGAGGCCAGCTGTGACCAGGGGCTGGGCAGGAAGCATGTCCCCTCCCTCTAGAGCACTGCCTGCTCATGGGAGCTTGTGCACCTTCTGTTGACCACCGTGGCCAGCACAGACAACCCACGGCTGGAGAACAGCCCTGTGGAGAAGGATCTGGGAGTGCTGGTGGGCAAGAAGCTCTCCATGGGACTGCAGTGAGCTCTGGTGGCCAAGAAGGCAGTAAGTTGGCCATGAGAGAGTAATGTGTTTTAGTGGCCAAGAGGGTCAAGATACTCCTGGTGGGGCATCAAGAAGAGTGTGTCCAGCAGATCCAGGAAGGTTCTCCTGCACCTCTGCTCTGAACTGCTGAGACCTGACCTGGGATAGTGCATCCAGTTCTGGGCTCTGCAGTTCTGGAGGGACAGGGATCTGCTGGGGAGAGTCCAGGGGAGGGCTGTAAGGATGCTGAAGGGCCTGGAGCATTGCCCTGTGAGGAGAGGCTGAGAGATCTGCAGCTTGTTAGTTTGGTGAAGAGAAGACTTAGAGGGGATCTGATCAATGTCTATAAATATCTGAGGGCTGGGGGTCAAGAGGGAGGGGACAAACTCTTCTCAGTTGTGCCCTGGGACAGGACAAGGGGCAATGGGTATGAACTACAGCACAGGGACTTCCACCTCAACATGAGGAAGAACTTCTTCACTGTAAGGGTTATGAAAGCACAGGCTGCCCAGAGAGGTTGTGGAGTCTCCTTATCTGGAGCCTTTCCAGGCCTGCCTGGATGTGTTCCTGTGTGACCTGAGCTAGATTCTCTGGTCCTGCTGTGGCAGAAGGGTTGGACTGGATGATCTCTGGAGGTCCTTTCCAACCCCTAACTTCCTGTGATCCTGTGAGACTGCGTTTAAAGTGCTTCCCCAGCACTAAAGGGGCAGATCCAAGACCTCACAGGGCTGATGTTCAAACAGAGGCTTCCAAGTCTCTGTTCTGCAACAGCTCAGACAAGGCTTGGACTTGGTCCACCATGGGAAAACGACTCAGTTTTTTTCCCCCCTCTCATACAAGAGAGACTGGACCATGTAAGCCTTGCTATTAACTTTGTTAGTGAGAATGGGACAAAGCAGCAGGAGAAAAACAGGCCTGGGAATTTCAAAGAGGGCAGAAATGGGACTCTGTGGCTTCTCCAACTGGTCTAAGAGCAGACAGAATATGTAAGGCTTCGATATTCAGAGGGAGCGAGAAGAAGGAAACAGGAGGGGGAAAAAAAAAATAAAATAAACAGGCCCTAGAAATTTCTGGGAGGTTTCCTGATGCAAAACTCACACCGAGCTTCAGGCTGAGCTGTTCCCCCACTCAGGAGGGTCAGAAGTCCCTTCAGGAGAGGCGCAGACCCCAGGGTGGGAATGCCACAGGTACAACCTTCTCCACGAGGCAGGAAGGGCGAAGGCAGGCAGATGACAGGCTGTCCTGACCAAAAATATAAAGCCTGATAATTGGTAGCAGGATGTCTGGGGCGGGGGGGAAGCCCCACTCTTGTCCCCAGGATGTAATTACACGAGAAAGATTGATGCCTCGTGCTGGAAGCCTCTCCGGAGGGATGCTCTGCAGACCGCAACGTTAATGACACCCAGCTGAGCCCCGCAGACAGGCTTCCAGAGAGGGGGTCCAAATGCAAGCTGGAGGGGGGGAAAGTAAAGAATTAATCTTCCAGGAGAATTATTTAAGAATTCGGAATCTGTTGAGAAAGGAATGAACAGCTGAGTGCCAGGCAAAGCTGTGGTAATTAAGGCTAGCAAATTAGAAGTGCATTTATCTGCTTCTCGAGCGGCGTTCAACACTTGGCTTCCCCCTCTGCTCTTATCAGAGAATCCCAGCATGGTGGGGGGGTTGGAAGGGACCTCTGGAGATCATCCTGCCCAACCCTCCCCCCTGTTAGAGTAAGGGGCACCCACAGCAGCTTGCCCAGCAGCAGCGCAATGGCCAGGATGGGGTTGGAAGCTCTCCACACAAGGAGTACTCCACAACCTCTCTGGGAAGCCAGCAAGGAGTTTTCTGCTCCTGTTCAAATGGAACCTCCTGGGTTTCAGTTTGTGCCCACTGCCCCTTGTGCTGTCCCTGGGCACCACTAGCAAGAGTCTGACCCCAGCCTCTTGACCCCATCCTTCAGGTCTTGCTGAGGATTCAGGAGATGTCCTCTGGGGCTGCTCCTCTGCAGGCTCAGCAGCCCCAGGGCACTCAGCAGAGATGCTCCAGGCCCCTCAGCAGGACTCTCTCCAGCAGTTTCCTCTCCATCTTAAACTGGGTAGCCCAAAACTGGGCACAGGACTCCCAGTGTGGCCTCCCCAGAGCAAAGTACAGCAGGAGAAGAATCTCCCTCGAACTGCTGGCCACACTCAATGAGCCATGCTGGCCATTTTGGTCCCCAAAAAAACCCACATTGCTGGCTTACTGCCATGGCCAGGAATCATGGAATCATAGAATCACAGAATGGTTTAGGTTGGAAGGGAGCTCAAAGCTCAGCCAGTTCCAACCCCCCTGTGCCATAGGCAGGGACACCTCCCACTAGTACAGGTCGCTCAAGGACTCATCCAACCTGGCCTTCAACACCTCCAGGGAGGGAGCAGCCACAACCTCCCTGGGCAACCTGTGCCAGTGTCTCACCACCCTCACTGCAAACAACTTCTTCCTAGCATCCAGTTTCAATCTCCCCTCTGACAGTCTAAACCCATTCCTCCTCATCCTCTCATTACAAGACCTTGTCAATAGTTCCTCCACAGCACTCCTGTAGGCTCCCTTCAGATACTGGAAGGCCACTCCAAGGTCTCCTTCACTGAGTCATCCTATCTGGCCAAACCTCCTCCTGGCTGAGCACACTGCCATGAGTCGCTGCTTTTGGAGCCCACCAAGGGAGCTTTGAAAACATTTCTGCTCCTCTTGCCAACATATCTGCAGCTAGAGCACAACATGGGACCATACTGGGTTGGTTGAAAGCCTGCCAGGAAACCTGTCAGGTTCCTTACAGGATTTAATCTAACGAGGAGGCAGATTGAAGTCAATAAAACAAAAAATCTGACTAGTTTTGGGTTTGGGTTTTTGGTTTTGTTGGGTTTTGGGTTGGGTTTTTTTTGGGGGGGAGGGATGTGCTGGAGAAGATCCAACCAAGCCTGACACCTCCTCTCTGGAGCCCACGGTGTCTCTCCCAGCAGCCAGTTGGTCTCTGCTGCCAGGCAGCCAGGGACAGAAGAAGAGGCCCCAGGCTGAAGCTGTGTCAGGGCAGGTTGAGGCTGGAGGTTATGCAGAAGTTGTTGCCAGCAGGAGTGATTGGCATTGGGATGGGCTGCCCGGGGAGGTGGCGGAGTCCCCATGGCTGGAGGTGTTTCAGAGGAGGCTGCATGAGGCAGTGAGCGCCATGGGTTAGTGACTGAGAAGGTGTTAGGTGATAGGTTGGACTGGATGATCTCAGAGGTCTTTTCCAACCTGGTTGGTGCTGTGATTCACACAATGATAGGCACAGAATGGTGGAATTGTGTTGCTTGGAAAGACCTTTAAAATCACCAAAGTCCAACCACTAACCCAGCACTGTCAGGTCACCACTGAACCACTTCCCTCCCTCCAGAGACAGGGAATCCAAAACTGCCCTGGGCAGCCTGAGCCACAGCTTGGCCAGCCTTTGGAGGAAGAAATTGTTCCTCATGTCCAAACTGAACCTCCTCTGGGGCAACTTGAGGCCATTCCCCTTGTCCTGCTCACTTGCTTCACTCTGTGATTCTGTGAGTGGTGCTGCAGCTGCACAGACACAGGATGCACCTCACACTCTGCCTCCCACCCTGCTCACACCTGCGAGGCAGGAGGTTGATGGGGCAATTTTACAAGCAATATGGACAGAAGTTTAGAGAATTACAGGTTTCTTTTATCGACTGTAAAGCCATTTAGACAAATCTATCACCTAGAAGATGAGGGCTGTGGAAGAGAACTCAGCACTCCTGCAGCAGCCTCGATGGGAGCTTTGTTGGATTTTAATTTGCAGCAAAGGCAATAAATCATAGAAGCATAAAATCATAGAATCCTGGCTATCATGCAATCACAGAATCATGGAATCATAGATGCATAGACTCATAGAATAGTGGAATCATGGAACCATGGAATCATAAAATCACAGAACCACAGAATCATAGGACCACAGAATTATAGAACCACAAAATCATAGAGTCATAGCATCACAGAATCAGTCAGGGTTGGAAGGGACCACAATGAGCATCCAGTTCCAACCCCCCTGCCATGGGCAGGGACACCTCACACTTGAAGGGTGAGAAGTGGTACCCCTCAGAAGTCCATACTGGGGCCAGTACTTGTTTAATGTCTTCATCAGTGACATGGGCAGTTGGATTCAGGGCACCTTCAGCAAGTCTGCAGGTGACACCAAGCTCAGTGATGCAGGTGTCACACCTGAGGGATAGGATCCATCCAAAGGTGTCCAGAAAAGCTTGAGAAGTTGTCCTGTGTGAACCTCAGGTGGTCCAACAAGAACAGGTGTGAGGTCCAACACATGGGTCACAGCATCCCCACTACCAATCCATCAATGTCACTGATGAAGATGTTGAACAGGACTGGATCCAGCACTAGTCCCTAGGGTACTGCACTGGTTACAGCTCTCCAGCTGGGCCTGGCACCATTGATCACCATTCTCTGAACTCTATCTGTAACCAGTTCCTAATCCACCTCCCTTCCTTCTCTGAGCAGGTTCCATCTGGACATCACCCAACATATCAGAGCCCACATAGCCACTTCCCACCCTGCCTCCAGCAGCCCATTTCCACCCTGCTCCTAAGGACCTTTCCAGAACCCTCCTTTCAAAGGCTCCCATTCAGCATCAGCACAATCAACCTCTAGCAGCTCGCTTCAGTGGAGCACTTGATTAGCTGCTCACTAATTAACCTCCTCACCTCCCCACACATTAGCAGGTAAATGTGTTTACACTCAGGAGCAGGCACAGGTCCCCTTACAGCTGAA
This sequence comes from Psilopogon haemacephalus, assembly GCA_013396835.1. Taxonomy (NCBI): domain Eukaryota; kingdom Metazoa; phylum Chordata; class Aves; order Piciformes; family Megalaimidae; genus Psilopogon; species Psilopogon haemacephalus. The sequence continues at coordinate 58,028 of VWZI01007832.1, forward strand.
GGTCTGAACTCCTCCATTTCAGGCTCCTCCTCATTATTCCCTGCTTGGAGCCAGGTTGAGGTACTTGGGGCACACAGGTACTGTGTATCAATGGCTCCAGTCCACTGGGAAATCCAAAGACAAGCCTGGGCCAGCAGGGCAAGGGAGGGGATTCTGCCCCTTTGCTCTGCTCTCCTCAAACCCCAGCTGGAGCACTGTGTGCAGTTCTGGAACCCCCAACACAAGAACATGGAACTGTTGGAGCCAGTGCAGAGGAGGCCACCAAGATGCTGAGAGGGCTGCAACAGCTCTGCTGTGAGGACAGGCTGAGAGAGTTGGGGCTCTGCAGCCTGGAGAAGAGAAGGCTTCCAGGACACCTTGGGGTGGCCTTCCAAGATTTGAAGAGGGCTACAGGAGGGCTGTGGAGGGACTACTGACAAGGTCTTGTAATGACAGGAGGAGGAGGAATGGGTTTAAAGTGGCAGAGGGGAGATTGAAACTGGATGTTAGAAGGAAGTTGTTTGCAGGGAGGTTGGTGAGACACTGGCACAGGTTACCCAGGGAGGTTGTGAATCTTCAATCACATTCAGTGATTCTGTGCTCCAAAATCTCCCTGGAAGTGTTCAGGACCAGGCTGGATGAGGCCTTGAGTGACCTGTTCTAGTGGGAGGTGTCCCTACTTATGGCAGGGGGTTGGAACTGGATGATCTTTGAGGTCCCTTCCAACCTAAACCATTCTATGATTCTATGGTCCCTTGGAGCTGAGGGCTCCTGTGTGCTTAGCAGTGATGCTCCCCTGATTAAAATGGGTGGAGAAGACATTTCCAACCCTTCCCTGTTCATTCCATGTGAGAGACCAGACCTGAACTTGGGTAGTCGAAATGGGAGGACACAGGGTGCTGAAACAACAACAAAAAAAAAAACCCAACAAGTAATATAGGATGTGAACAATGTTTGCTCTTAAAAACAATAATTTCGGGTTTTGTTGCCTTTTTTTTTTTTTTTTTTTTTTT
>VWZI01007837.1:3719-16719 GCA_013396835.1 Psilopogon haemacephalus
TGGAGGTGAGGAGATTGAGGCTGGAGGTGAGGAGGAAGTTGCTGAGCATGAGAGTGGTGAGGGGGTTGGGGCTGGATGATTCTTGTGGTCCCTTCCAGCCCTGACTGATTGTGTGAGTCTGTCACAATCTCTCCAGTGTTTGTGCAGAGCAGCTGAAGCTGTTCCTCACCTTTCCCTGTGGCCTCTCTGCTCCTGCAGTGCTTCAGCTTTGCAGTGAGTCCCCGGGAAAGCTGCTGGTGCCAGGATAGAGGCTGGGGGCATAATGATGCTTTTGGCTCTTGCCATCATTAATTCCTAACATTCCATTTGCCTCTCCAGCAGGCACTGAAGTGACATTTGTGGAGGGCTTTGTGCAGTGGGTGGAAGCTCTTTGGTGGAGCTAATTCAGCCCTTCATTAGGGGCTGGGAAAGTTCAAGCTGCTTTGCTCACACTTTGCTCTCCCCAGCATTCAGCTTCCTCTGCCATGGGATTGCCCATTCAGCCCCAGACAAGCCTTCTGCTCTGCTCCCTGTCAGGTCTACAGGAGGGCTGGGGAGGGACTCTTGACCAGGTCTTGGAAAGGCAGGACAAGGGGGAGTGGGTTGAAACTGGCAGAGGGGAGATGGTAGGAGGAAGTTCTTTACAGTGAAGGTGGTGAGACACTGGCACAGGTTGCCCAGGGTGGTTGTGGATCACAGGGGAGAGGTTGCCAGGGAGGTTGTGGAGTACAGAAGCACTGAATGGGATATTTGATCCCATTCTGTGCTTCTGTACTCCACAACCTCCCTGGAGGTGTTGAGCACCAGGCTGGATGAGGCCTGGAGTGACCTGTTCCAGTGGGAGGTGTCCCTGCCTATGGCACAGGGGGGCTGGAACTGGACTGATTTTGAGGTCCCTTCCAACCTAACCCATTCTATGGTTACCCTTTGACCTGGGGCTTCCTAATTCCATCTTGTGCTGTGCTGCTGTGCCTTTCATTTTTCAAATCAAAGAGGCTGCTTGCTCTTTAGGTTTTTTTTTTTAATTTTATCACCCATTTGCTTACAGGAAAAAACAAACAAAGAAAACTTTACCAAGGGCGAAATTGAACACTAGAACATCACAGGAGAGGGGGGGAAAAAAACCCCAAAAGTCAGAAACAACAACACAAAAAAAAAGAAAACCTCAACACAGGCAGAGAGCAGAATGCATTTATCCCAGGAAGGCAAAGCTTGTTTGGGTCTTTGGGTCAGAGTTCCTTCCACACCTCCACAGGCAGCAGAGGAAAAAGCTTCCTGCTTTCAGGACTGGTTTGCTTCCTCTGGTGAAGGCAGCTTGTCAAGTGCTCCCATCTCTGCAAAACAAGGGGAGGAGGCAGAAGGACCACACAGGTGAGCCTGGAGACTAAGCCTGAGCAAAGCACCAAAATAGATGAGAGTGGATGAAGTTGAATCCAGATGGCTAAGCTGAAAATTGGTGGTGGATGCAGATGGATGCAAGATCATAGAATCCCAGAGTCAGTCAGGGTTGGAAGGCACCACAAGGATCATCCAGCCCCAACCCCCTGCCATGCCCAGGGACACCCTACCCTAGAGCAGGCTGCCCACAGCCTCTGCCAGCCTGGCCCCAAACACCTCCAGGGATCTGGCCCCAAACACCTCCCTGCAGGGGCAACCCATTCCAGCCTCTCACCACTCTCATGATGCAATCTCCAGGCCACTGTAAACAGCTCCCCTGAGCTGCTGCCTGTCCCTAGGCTGCCATACTGCCTACTAACCAGAGGTCTTCCAACACCTAGCACAACTTCTGCACAAAATCAGGACTGGAGGTTTACAGGATGGAAAACCTCAGAGTGGCAGAGATCTGCAAGCAGCATGCAGAGGGACTGTGCCCAAAGGGCTGCAGGGACAGGCCCAGGGCAATGGCTGCAAACTGGAGCAGAGCAGATTGAGATTGGCTGTGAGGAACAAGTTCTGCAGCAGGAGGCTGCTGGAACCCTGCAGCAGCTTGCCCTGGGAGGGGGTTGAGGCTCCATGTCTGGAGACATCCCAGGTGAGGCTAGAGAGGGCTGTGGGCAACCTGCTCTAGGGGAGGATGTTCCTGCTGAGGGCAGGGGCTGGGCTGGGTCAGCTCTGGAGGTCCCTTCCAGCCCATTCCATGTCCCTGCTGAGTGCAGGGGCTGAGCTGGGTCAGCTCTGGAGGTCCCTTCCAGCCTATTCCATGTCCCTGCTGAGTGCAGGGGGCTGGGCTGGGTCAGCTCTGGAGGTCCCTTCCAGCCCATTCCATGTCCCTGCTGAGTGCAGGGGTTGGGCTGGTGATCTCTGGAGGTCCCTTCCAGCCCATTCCATGTCCCTGCTGAGTGCAGGGGCTGGGCTGGTGATCTCTGGAGGTCCCTTCCAGCCCAACCCAGCTGCTGTGTGGCTGAGGCAGCCTTGGCTCACCTCTGCTGCAGGACCTCCTGTCTCGGCTTGTGCTGCAGCTTCCCAGGGAAGGAGGAGGCAGCTCAGGAGGTGCCAACAGACTCAGCACACCGAGCCAGGGTTGGCTCAGCAGGTAAGCAGTGCAACCTGCCTGCCCCAGCCAGCAGCCAGCTGCAGCCCAGGGCTCAAGAAGGGAGCACTCTGTGGTGCAGAGTGTCCCTGCCTGCTTTGCTTGGGGCTCCAAAGCTCCTCCACAGTTCAGGTGCTTTGAGTGCAGCTTTGTCATTAGCATCATGGAACAGCTCTGTGTGATCAGTATCCATGGGACAGCTCTGGTAGGAGCAGAGCCTGAGGGAGCTGGGGCTGGGAGCTTGCAGAGGAGGAGCTGAGAGGTGACCTCAGCAGTGGTGCTGAAGATGTGCAGGTGAGTGGCAGGAGGCTGGAGCCAGCTCTGCTGGGGGCTGCCCAATGCCAGCACAAGGGCAGTGCTGGGAGCTGAGGCAGAGGAATCTCCATGGGAACAGGAGGAGGAATTTTTTTCCCCTGTGAGGGTGGCAGAGCCCTGGCACAGGCTGCCCAGGGGGGCTGTGGAGTCTCCTCCCTCTCTGCAGATATACAGACCCTGCCTGGAGGTGTTCCTGTGTGACCTGCTCTGGCAATGGGGCTGGACTGGAGAAGGTTGAACCATTCTGTGAACATTTCTGCTCAAATCAGGTTTTACTACATTAAATAAATTTCTTTTCCTAGGCTTCTGTTGGACTTGTGGTGGGGGTGTTGGGAAAATCCCACTCCTAGTCTCCAGATTCAGGGAATGGTTATTTGGATCAGACCTACATTCATTCCTCAAGATAAAGTGAGTATTGAAGCTGCTAAGAGGTGTCCCTAAAAGGGGCCTTCAGCTCTTCCTCTGGAGAGCAGCTCTCTCCAGCTGTCAAGACTTGTGTGGAGCAGGCTGCAGCCTGGCAGCTGTGAGTGAGTGACAGGAGAACTTCAGAGATCTTGGCACCCAGCAGCACCAGTGGCCAGAAGACAACTGCTGTGATTGCACTGCTGTAATTGTCACTGCTGCTGCTCAAGAGCAGCCCAGATATGCAGCAGCAGATATGGGCAAGAGGCAGCAGGCAAAGCCCAATCTTTTACCCTTCAGGTGTGAGCAGCTCACCCAGCCCAGCCCCTGCCCTCAGCAGGAACATCCTCCCCTAGAGCAGGTTGCCCACAGCCCTCTCCAGCCTCACCTGGGATGTCTCCAGGCATGGAGCCTCAACCCCCTCCCAGGGCAAGCTGCTGCAGGGTTCCAGCAGCCTCCTGCTGCAGAACTTGTTCCTCACAGCCAATCTCAATCTGCTCTGCTCCAGTTTGCAGCCATTGCCCTGGGCCTGTCCCTGCAGCCCTTTGGGCACAGTCCCTCTGCATGCTGCTTGCAGATCTCTGCCACTCTGAGGTTTTCCATCCTGTAAACCTCCAGTCCTGATTTTGTGCAGAAGTTGTGCTAGGTGTTGGAAGACCTCTGGTTAGTAGGCAGTATGGCAGCCTAGGGACAGGCAGCAGCTCAGGGGAGCTGTTTACAGTGGCCTGGAGATTGCATCATGAGAGTGGTGAGAGGCTGGAATGGGTTGCCCCTGCAGGGAGGTGTTTGGGGCCAGATCCCTGGAGGTGTTTGGGGCCAGGCTGGCAGAGGCTGTGGGCAGCCTGCTCTAGGGTAGGGTGTCCCTGGGCATGGCAGGGGGTTGGGGCTGGATGATCCTTGTGGTGCCTTCCAACCCTGACTGACTCTGGGATTCTATGATCTTGCATCCATCTGCATCCACCACCAATTTTCAGCTTAGCCATCTGGATTCAACTTCATCCACTCTCATCTAACAGTTGTATTCCTATGTTTGTATTTTGTTCCCTCCCCCCCATATCCTCTGTAATTCCCTTTACCTTAAACCTATAGTTTGTATTCTGTTTCCCTTCCCTACATCCTCTGTAACTCTCCTTACCTAAATGCCTTCTATTTATTGTTGAAGTTATTTTTTCAGTCCCAAATGGCAGTAAGTCTATCCATTGAGCTGTGGAGCCAGGGGGGCTGGCTTGAACCAGCAGAAGAACCCTGGTAAGTTGGGCACTGAGGGTCCTGCAGCCTCTGCCATCAGGCCTGGAATGGCAGTGATGGTTCCTCCCCTCCAGCCACAGCTGCCATCCAAAGCCTTGCAGCCCCCAGCCCGCAGCAGACTCCTGCAGCCCAGGATAACTCAAGCTTCTCAGGGATCTGCAAACCAGGGACGTGAGGAACTAAGAGAGAAAAAGGTTGTCACTGACCTTTCAGATGCAAGTAAGTCAAAAACTCCATCAGGGTGCGCACGACACTGTCCTCAGCCACTGCCCTTCCCAGAGCCCCTGTGGAAGAAGAGCAGTGTCAGCTGTGTCCCCGTGGCTGTGCAGGGGGGGTTAGGAGTGCTGGGGGTGCTAGGGGGGGTTGCTGGGGGAAGTTCTGGGAAGTTGCTTTTCCCTTAAACTGTCAATGGGCAAGTCATTGGGTCTGTGCTGGTTTGAACTAATTGGGGGGGGGTGGTAATAAGAAATTAGGCTATAGGCTGAGAAAGGAGAACATTCCTGTGCCCCCTTCACTCATTTGTTTACTGAAATGGTATAAATGTTAGACCCCAAAACAGAGATAACTCAAACTGCTTTGAGCTGTGCTGGCTGCTGCATCTCTCTCTCCCTGCCTTCTTAGTTGGATCTGTGTAATTCCACTAACTACTTTCCTGTGTAATTATCTGTGTGATTCCACTAACTACTTTCCTGCTGCTAACCCCCCCTGGGCCAATCTATCTTTGCTTACCTGGCAGACAAAACAGAGAGTGAGATAAGATTGGGTGGTGGGGGGAAGGTGGAAGGGTGGTTGGTTACCCCTCTTGGGGACTCTGATCTCTGGGAGGGCTGTGGTGGTTCTGTATTACCTTTTCACTGTCTATAGCTGTAAATATCTGTGCGATATTGTCAATCTCTGCTTGGATATTGTGTAGAGCTTCATTTATTAACTTCCAGCCCACTGAGTTCTAGCCTGGCTTATTTCAAAGTGTATGGAGGCTCTGTAATTCCCTTCACCTTATGCCTATAGTTTGTATTTTGTTTTCCCTTTCCCACGTCCTCTGTAATTTCCTTTACCTTATGCCTACAGTTTTTGTTTCCCTTTCCCATATCCTCTGTAATTCCCTTTGCCTTATGCCTATATTTTGTATTTATTTTCCCTTTCCCCACATCCTCTGTAATTCCTCCTTACCTTATGCCTACAGTTTTTGTTTCCCTTTCCCATACCCTCTGTAATTCCCCTTGCCTAATATACTTTTTATCTATTGTTAAAGATTTTTTTTTACTTCCAAGTGGCATTAAGTCCTACTTACTGAGCTTTGGAGCTGAGGGGGGCTGGCTGAAACTAATAAATGGAGGCAGGCTGTAAACTCCTCAGTCAGAAAGGCCCTGCAGAAGATGTGGAGGCTGAGAGGGCATTGTGGCCTGCATCCTTACCTGCTCTGGGGTCCTCCTGGGGCTGTGCCTCCCGTTTCCCGCTGTAGCCATGCTTCTCGTTCAGAGACCTGTGGTTATCCACTGCATCTGGGGACACAGGAGAGACCAGAGGAGCTCGCTGGCACCACTCAAAGCCTCTGCAACACCCTCCAGGGATCTCAAAGAGAACCTGGCAGAGGGCAATTCTGAAGTACAAAATGACAAGGGAACAATTCCCGTGTGGACCAAGCAGCTCTCCTGCGGATCAGTGCTGATGGTGCAGCCTGCCCAGAGCCCCAGGCCTGCCCTGCAGCTTCTCTGAAGCTGCTGCTCACTGCAGCAAGCTGCAGGGCAGCTGCCAGTGGGGGCACTCAGCTGCTTCTGCTGCTCTCTCCTCCCTTGGCAGCTGTGCTGGTTTGAACTAATTGGAGGACTTGAGTGAGAAATGAGACTATTGGCTGAGAGAGGTAAACACAGGATGTCACTTCACCAGAGTTTTACTGAGAAAGGAAAAAGAATTTGTTTTTAAGGATTGTACCTAAAACATTAGATACCAGATGGTTTCTGACTGCTCTGGCTGTGGCTGCTTCTCTTGCATGGTTCCTTTGTCTCTCTGCCTTGGTAGCTCATTCTCAGTAATACTACTAACTTCTTTCTACTGCTAACCCCCCCTGGCTGATCTACTTCTGCTTATCTTCAGCATCAACAGGTGGTGAGATAAGATTGGGGAAGGGGGGAAAGGTGGTAGGGGGTGGTTGGTTACCCCTCTTGGGGATTTTGGTCTCTGGGAGGGCTGTGGTGTTTCTGTATTACCTTTTCACTGTATGTATCTGTAAGTATCTGTTATATCTTGTAAATATCTGCTTGGATATTGTGCATTGCTGTAAATATAAAGCTTCATTTATCAACTTCCAGTGTCCTGAGTCCTACCCTGGGTTTATTTCAAAAGGTGGGGGGGGGCGACAGGGAACTGCTTAAACCATCACAGCAGGGAATGCTGCCAGGGAGTGTGCTTGAAAGCTGTGGAAGGTTCTCCATGCAGACTGTCTTACACACCCCTGGTGCCTCTTCCCTCTCCCTTGCAATGGGCATGTCCCTGATCAGCCAAGGCTGATCAATAAGACCTGCAGCAAACGATGGATTCCTCCATCCAGGCTTCCCATAACTGGCGCCGTGCCAAGTCCCTGTGCCCCTGCTGCCTCTTGCTTAGATTGGCTTGGAGGGAAACATCCTTCCAGCTATCTGCAGAGCCAGATCATACAGTCCAGAGCAATTATCTTCCTTGGCTTTTTAAATACCCTTACAGTTGGGTGAAAAGAAGGGTGGGAATCATAGCAAGGATCTGTAGCATTGTGTTACTGAGCCTGAAATTAGAGACACTTTGCTAGAGTGGGATTGCATTAGCAAGGGAAAAAAGGGCGAAAGGAGATCTCTGAGACAGTGTGAGGGTCTGAAATCAGCTCTGCCTTGCTTAAATCCAGGAAGATAAAGCTGGAAAAACACAGACTGGATGGGAGGACCACTCCTTGGGTAAGGAACTGGCTGGATGGTGGCAGACAGAGAGGAGGGATCAAGGGCACAATGTGCACCTGCAGAGCAGTGCCAAGTGCCTCCCTCAGGGCTCACTGCTGGCTCCAGTGCTGCTGAACATCTTTGGCAGGGGCATGGGCAGAGGACTCAGTGCAGCCTCAGCAAGTCTGCAGCTGGCACCAAGCTGTGTGGCACAGGAGACTGCTGGAGGGCAGGATCCAGCCAGAGGGTCCTGGGCAGGCTGCAGAGCTGTGCCCAGCCCAACCTCAGGGCATCCAACAAGGCCAAGTGTAACCTCCTGCACCTGGGTGGGAGCAATCCCAAGCACAGCTCCAGGCTGGGTGGTGAGTGGCTGAGAGCAGCCCTGAGGAACAGGACCTGGAGGTCTGGGCTGGTGCAAAGCTGAAGATGAGGCTGCAGTGGGAGTGCAGCCCAGACAGCAACTGTGTGCTGGGCTGCAGCAAGAGCAGCTGTGGGCAGCAGGGCAAGGGAGGGGATTGTGCCCCTTGGCTCTGCTCTCCTCACACCCCACCTGCAGCACTGTCTGCAGCTCTGCAGCCCCCAGCACAAGCAGCACATGCAAGGCTTGGAGCCAGTGCAGAGGAGGCCACCAAGATGCAGCTGAGAGGGCTGCAGCAGCTCTGCTCTGAGCACAGGCACAGAGAGTTGGGGCTCTGCAGCCTGCAGAGGAGAAGGCTGCCAGGAGACCTTGGAGTGGCCTTGCAGGGGCTGCAGGAGGGCTGGGGAGGGACTATTGACAAGGGCTGGGGATGAGAGGAGGAGGAGGAGGAGGAGGAGGAATGGGTTTGAAGTGTCAGAGGGGAGATTGAAAGTGGATGTTAGAAAGAAGGTGGTGAGAGACTGGCCCAGGTTGCCCAGGGAGGTTGTAGAGCACAGAAGCACTGAATGTGATCAACGACCTCCCTGGAGGTGTTCAAGGCCAGGCTGGATGAGGCCTTGAGCGTCCTGTTCTAGTGGGAGATGTCCCCGCCTATGGCACAGGGGTTTGGAACTGGCTGAGCTTGGAGGTCCCTTCCAACCTGAGCCATTCTATGACTCTAAGGTAAGGATTGCTCTCCTTTTCTTCCCAAACTCAGACGCTGTTCCTGGCAAAATGCTTAAGAGATGCAAATCAGCAGAGCTGCACCACCTTTGGTGATGCTCCTGGGTGTAAATTCCATGGTGTTCTGTGGCTTTTCTGGATCCAGCCTGGGATCCTGGCAAATACTCAGGGATGCAAATCAGCAGAGCCAGCACCACCTTTTGTGACTTGCATTGGTTTCAGCCTGGCTGGAATGCCCAGGATATGTCTGGCAGAGTTTCAGCTACCCCGAAGAGAAAAGGCTTATGGAATATGTGCATCGAGGGTATGAACAGGTGAGAGGCACAGGGAGGGGGCAGAAGCCCTGCCTGGTGCTGCCACCCGACTCCTGCTAAGGCAGGAAGATGCACAGGAGGAATCCCTGTGGGGCTGCACCTGGACATGGGTAAGTCTGGGAAAAAAAAATTATAAAAAGACCTCAGAAATGCCTGCTGGAGGAGAACTCAAGGAACAACAACTCCAGCAGAACAACTCCAGAAGAAGGAATACAGAGGAACATCCCTGGACCACAAGCACCTCTCTATCACCCCCCTCCCCATCTCCAGCTGATGGTAATAGAGAATCAGTCAGGGCTGGAAGGGACCATAAGGATCAGCCAGCCCCAACCCCCTGCCATGCCCAGGGACACCCTACCCTAGAGCAGGCTGCCCACAGCCTCTGCCAGCCTGGCCCCAAACACCTCCAGGGATCTGGCCCCAAACACCTCCCTGCAGGGGCAACCCATTCCAGCCTCTCACCACTCTCATGCTCAACAACTTCCTCCTCACCTCCAGCCTCAATCTCCTCACCTCCAGCTTTGCTCCATTCCCCCCACTCCTCTCACTCCCTCACAGCCTCAAAAGTCCCTCCCCAGCTTTTTTGTAGCCCCCTTCAGATCCTGGAAGGCCACCAGAAGGTCCCCTGGGAGCCTCCTCTTCTGCAGCCTGCACAGCCCCAACTCTTTCAGGCTGTGCTCACAGCAGAGCTGCTGCAGCCCTCTGAGCATCCTCGGGGCCCTTCTCTGCACACCTCCAGCATCTCCACATCCCTCTTGTCCCAGGGGCTCCAGCACTGGATGCACTACTCCAGGTGGGCTCTCAGCAGAGCACAGCAGAGGGGCAGAATCCCCTCCCTGGCCCTGCTGCCCACACTGCTCCTGCTGCAGCCCAGCCTCTGCTTGCCTTTCTGCCCTGCAAGTGCACACTGCTGCCTCAGCTTCAGCTTCTCCTCCCCCAGCACCCCCAAGTCCCTCTCCTTAGGGCTGCTCTCCAGACAGGCACTGCCCACTCTGCATTGGTGCTTGGCATTGCCTCCACCCAGCTGCAGGACCTTGCCCTTGGCCTTGTTGCAGCTCCTGAGCTTGGCTTGTGCCCACCTCTGCAGCCTGCCCAGCTCCCTCTGGATGCCATCCCTGCCCTCCAGCCTGCCTGCTGCCCCACACAGCTTGGGGTGCTCAGCAAACTTGCTGAGGCTGCACTCAGTGCCTCTGCCCATGGCACCCACAGAGATGCTGAATGTGACAAAATGTGGCACCTAAGACACTGCCAAATCCCTACCAGGGAAGGATGTGGTGGGATGTGAGAATTCTAGCTGAGAAGTAAGAAGAGTGCTGTGCTGCTCTGAGGCTAACTGGAATATTTTGATGAGGAAAATGAGATGCTAGGGGCAGTGCTGATGGCTGCTGCAGTCAGAGGTTTGCTGAGATGTACTGGAGGAAGGACACCAACACAGACCAGACAGAGCCACTCTCTGTCTGCAAAGTCTGAGCTCTCTCCCTGGATTCCAGCTGGATCTGTGTGACCCAACTAATCAATTTGGCTTCTAACCACCCTGGCCAATCCTTCTGATTTACCTGGCATGTAAGTCAGATCCTGGATAAGACTGGGAGGTGTGGGGAAGGTGGAAGGGTGGTTGGGAGCCCCTCTTGGGGACTCTGATCTCTGGGAGGGGCATTGTGTTTCTGTATTACCTTTAACTTCTATATTTAATGTATCTAGCTGTAATTTTTTATAATCTGTTGTAAATCCCTGCTTGTATCTTGTGCTGAGAATAGAAAAGCTTCAGTCCTTAATTGCCAGCTGGCTGAGCCTAGTCTGGGTGAATTCAAACGTGGGGGTGGGGCAGGGAACTCCCAAACCATCACAAGTGACCAGAGGTGCTTCTGGATAGAGAGAGCCTCACAGCACCACTCTGCTTCAGCAGTGATCAGTTACTGACTAAGCCAAGTCAGTTCTGCAGCACACAGACCCCTCCAAAAGTTCTCTCCTGAATGAACCTCTTCACTCTTGCAGGTTTAGACACAGTTACTCTCCTCATCCCTGGAGGTGTTTGGGGCCAGGCTGGCAGAGGCTGTGGGCAGCCTGCTCTAGGGTAGGGTGTCCCTGGGCATGGCAGGGGGGTTGGGGCTGGTTGATTCTTGTGGTGCCTTCCAGCCTTACTGATTCTGTGATTCTAAGTCAGTAACTACAGCAAACTGGTTTATAAGGAAAAAGCCCTTCTGTGTTTTCACAGGCTCACAGGTGTCAGGGGTTGGAAGGGACCCACAGAGCTCCTCCAGTCCAAGCCCCTGCCAGAGCAGGAGCATCCAAGCTAGCTCAAGGCACACAGCAACACATCCAGACAGAGTCTGCAAAGGCTCCACACAAGGAGACTCCACAGCCTCTCTGGGCAGCCTGTGCCACTGCTCTGGGACCCACCCAGGCAAGAAGTTGCCTCTTGTGGTGAGCTGCAACCTCCTGTGCTGCAGCTTCCATCCATTGCTCCTTGGCCTATGGCAGGGAGCAGTGAGCAGAGCCTGCCCCCCCCCTCCTCCCCCCCAGCCCTCACACACTTCCAAACATTGATCCAATCCCCTCTCAGCCTTCTCCTCTGCACACTCTCAGCCCCAGCTCCCTCAGCCTCTCCTCCCCAGCCACTGCTGCAGTGCCCTCAGCATCCTCGTATAGCCCAGCATTTTAAATAACACAAAAAAAACCCAAAAACCCACCCCAAAACGCCAAGCCGTGGTTAACTCACGTGGCCCGAGCAGGTAGCCAGCACTGTTCAGGGTCCAGCCTCTCTTCTCTTTCGCCTTAAGGAGACAAACGCAAGGATGTTACTGTGTGAACTGCAGTGTGCTCTCCGGAGACACAGCAAGGAGCAGCCGACAGGACAGCCTCTAGCAAAGGGACAGCCTCTCAGCAGAGACTCTCTTCTGGGGCTGGAAACCAAGGGAAAAGCCAACAACACCGGAGCCGATCCTAATGGGAAGAGCCCTTGGCTGCTGCCCGTCCAGGCTGTGCCGCTGCCATCCCTGCGGTCTGAAGGTCTCACACCACACCACCCATAAACCAAAGCTGCAGACAGTGCTTCGGGAGGCAGAAACGTTGGCTTTATACTCCTAGGTTACCTTAAGCACCTGCAAGCAGCACCTCAGCAAACAGCCTCGCCGCCTTTGAAGGGTTGGGGTTTAGTCGGCAGCCTCCCCACGCTGGAGCTCCCGCACGCCCCTTCCCCCGAGCCACCTCCGCTCCACTCTGCCACCCTTCCCCGTAGTCCTATAACTCGCTACAAGGGAGACAGCGTTCCACAGCCCCAGAGGCCTCATTAAAAAGCTGTTTACTGCCCCAAACTCTTGCTGAGCGCTGCGCCTTGCCCGGCCCCTGTAGCCGAGCACAGCGCCCGTACAGCAGGGCGAAGACAGGAGGGAGCTGAGCCCTGGGTGCTGCCCGCGGGTGGGAGCTGCAAGAGCGGAGCAGTACTTACTGAGAACACCAGTCCCAATGTCTCTGACAGGGTGGCACAGAGGATTAAAGACACGAACAGGAAACCAGTGCCCCTCTGCATCTGGAAAGAAACCAGAGCAGGGTCGGCGCTGGGAGCCACCGCGGTGCGCTCCAGCCGCGGCTCCCCGGGGCCTGGCAGCAGCCCTGCCGCGGGGGGAAGCGGGGCCGAAGCCGCCGAGCAGAGCTCCTGTGCTCTCGCACCCGAACTGGCGGCGGGGGAGAGGCGGAGAGGACAATACCTTGAGCTGGGGCTCGGTGGCCTCCCGCCGGAGGCGTTCCGGAGGGCGCTAGCGGCAGAGGTCCCAGGCTGCGCTCCCCGCGATGGGGAGGAGGTGGAGATGCTGTCCCGGGCTGCGCTCCTGACAGATGGGGAGCGGAGTCCTAAGATGCAGTCCTGTCAGATGGGGGGAAGGAAGGGGGGGAGGATGTCCTCCAGGCTGCAGTCCTGTCGGATGGGGAGGAGGGGTCCTACGGTGCAGCCCTGCCAGATGGGGAGGAGGGGTCCTAAGATGCAGTCCCGTCAGATGGGGAGGGAGAGTCCCAGGCTGCAGTTCTGTCAGATGGGGAGGGGGTGGTCGCCGGCTGCAGTCCTGCCAGCAAGCGCTACTGCATGGCCGCGGGTCTGCACAGCCCCCCCAGCTCCCTCCGCTCTTTATGGGCTGCAGCAGCCCCGCTCGGGAGGGGTGGCCTCGGCGGGGGGGGGGGAGGGAGGGGGGGCGAGAGCCGCCCACCCCCCTCGCCCCCACCGGGGCATTTC
>VWZI01007837.1:17323-27575 GCA_013396835.1 Psilopogon haemacephalus
GCTGAACACGGAGCTGTGCTGCTGAGGTGCCGAGCCAGGGGCACAGCCCTGCTCTGCCCACGGCGCCTGCAGCAACCTGTGGCGCTTTCAGAGAGGCACAAACTGACTTAGGTTGGGAGAGAGCCTCGAAGGTCATTTTGTCCGACCCCTCCTGCAGCCAGCAGGGACACCTCCAACCAGCTCAGGCTGGCCCCGGCCTCACCAGCTTTGGCCTTGGTGGGGCTGATGACACCAAGCTGTGTGGCACCAGAGACTGCCAGAGGGCAGGATCCAGCCAGAGGGTCCTGGGCAGGCTGCAGAGCTGTGCCCAGCCCAACCTCAGGGCATCCAACAAGGCCAAGTGTAACCTCCTGCACCTGGGTGGGAGCAATCCCAAGCACAACTCCAGGCTGGGTGGTGAGTGGCTGAGAGCAGCCCTGAGGAACAGGACCTGGGGGTCTGGGTAGATGAGAAGCTGAAGATGAGGCTGCAGTGGGAGTGCAGCCCAGACAGCAACTGTGTGCTGGGCTGCAGCAAGAGCAACTGTGGGCAGCAGGGCAAGGGAGGGGATTGTGCCCCTTGGCTCTGCTCTCCTCACACCCCACCTGCAGCACTGTCTGCAGCTCTGCAGCCCCCAGCACAAGCAGCACATGCAAGGCTTGGAGCCAGTGCAGAGGAGGCCACCAAGATGCAGCTGAGAGGGCTGCAGCAGCTCTGCTCTGAGCACAGGCACAGAGAGTTGGGGCTCTGCAGCCTGCAGAGGAGAAGGCTGCCAGGAGACCTTGGAGTGGCCTTGCAGGGGCTGCAGGAGGGCTGGGGAGGGACTATTGACAAGGGCTGGGGATGAGAGGAGGAGGAGGAGGAGGAGGAGGAGGAATGGGTTTGAAGTGGCAGAGGGGAGATTGAAACTGGATGTTGGAAAGAAGGTGGTGAGACACTGGCACAGGTTGCCCAGGGAGGTTGTGGATGACTGCTCCACAACTTCCCTGGAGGTGCTCAGGGCCAGGCTGGATGAGGCCTTGAGCGTCCTGTTCTAGTGGGAGGTGTCTCTGCCTATGGCATGGGAGTTGGAACTGGCTGAGCTTGGAGGTCTCCCTTCCAACCTAAACCATTCTATGGCTTTATGGCAGTAGTAAGCCCATGGGGACTGCCATCTCTCACAGGCCCCCTTGTGCACTTGTGGCTGCCCAGGATGCTCCTGCAGAGCCAAAATCAAGCCTCTGGCATCTGCTCTAGCACCTTAGAATCAGAATTATAGAATTAGTTGGGTTGGGAGTGACCTTTATTTCAAACTACAGACCACCCAGTTCCACCTAAAGCCCATCCAGTTCCACCCAAAACCCATCCAGTTCCACCTAGAGCCCATCCAGTTCCAACTAAAGCCCTTCCAGATCCACCTAAAGCCCATCCAGACCCAGCTAAAGCTGATCCAGTTCCACCTAAAGCCCATCCAGCTCCACCTAAAG
The DNA here is from genome assembly GCA_013396835.1 of Psilopogon haemacephalus. NCBI lineage: Eukaryota > Metazoa > Chordata > Aves > Piciformes > Megalaimidae > Psilopogon > Psilopogon haemacephalus. The sequence goes on from VWZI01007837.1 coordinate 18,769, forward strand.
TCCATCCAGCTCCAACTAAAGCCCATCCAGCTCCAACTAAAGCCCATCCAGCTCCAACTAAAGCCCATCCAGCTCCAAGCCCCAGACCTGCTCCTGTGCTGTCCCTGTTGGGTCTGAGTGGCACCACAGTTGCCCTCTTCTGACCAGGGGGAAGCTCTGGAAAATATCTGAGTGCTTTGCAGGCTTCTGGTGGGAGCACATCCAGCCTGGAACACATCTGCCCAAAAGCTTGCTGGGGACCTATTGCTCAGCAGCAGCTCCTGTTGCGTCTGCACCTAAGGCCCCAGCCTGACTTCCATACAGGTTGTTAAAGTGCACATTTGTGTCTGGTGAGCTGCTGGGGGTTGGATTTGCTGCCCAACACACTGGAAATTTGCATTGCCAAGCACCAATGCAGAGTGGGCAGTGCCTGTCTGGAGAGCAGCCCTGAGGAGAGGGACTTGGGGGTGCTGGTGGAGGAGAAGCTGAAGCTGAGGCAGCAGTGTGCACTTGCAGGGCAGAAAGGCAAGCAGAGGCTGGGCTGCAGCAGGAGCAGTGTGGGCAGCAGGGCCAGGGAGGGGATTCTGCCCCTCTGCTGTGCTCTGCTGAGAGCCCACCTGGAGTAGTGCATCCAGTGCTGGAGCCCCTGGGCCAAGAGGGATGTGGAGATGCTGGAGGGGTGCAGAGAAGGGCCCCGAGGATGCTCAGAGGGCTGCAGCAGCTCTGCTGTGAGCACAGCCTGAAAGAGTTGGGGCTGTGCAGGCTGCAGAAGAGGAGGCTCCCAGGGGACCTTCTGGTGGCCTTCCTGCATCTGAAAGGGGCTTCAAAATAGCTGGGGAGGGACTTTGGAGGCTGTGAGGGAGTGAGAGGAGGGAGGGGAATGGAGCAAAGGTGGAGGTGAGGAGATTGAGGCTGGAGGTGAGGAGGAAGTTGTTGAGCATGAGAGTGGTGAGAGGCTGGAATGGGTTGCCCCTGCAGGGAGGTGTTTGGGGCCAGATCCCTGGAGGTGTTTGGGGCCAGGCTGGCAGAGGCTGTGGGCAGCCTGCTCTAGGGTAGGGTGTCCCTGGGCATGGCAGGGGGGTTGGAGCTGGATGGTTCTTGTGGTGCCTTCCAGCCCTGGCTGATTCTAAGAGGAACCCTGAGGCTTCCACCGCGTTGGAGGGTGGAAGTTTCCCTTCCTCAGAGCCAGTCGGTGAGGAGCAGCTTCTTTCCTGAGCATCCCTCCAGGCATAGCTGCTGTGTGTGATGGTCAGGGAAGGCTCAGAGTGAGAGGGGTTGTTGCAGTGTCCCTTGGCAGGGTGTGGAGCTGGGGGACTCCTTGTGCTGGACTGAGGCTAAGTGGAGGATTTTTAAATGAGAAATTAGATTGTAGGTTGAGAAAGGAAAACAAAACTGTGTCCACTCCACTCAGGCTCAGGTTACCCAGGAAGGTGGCAGATGCCCTTGGAGACAGTCCAGGACAAACTGACAGAACTCTGAGGAACCTTATCCCAGGATGTCAGGGGTTGAAAGGGACCTAAAGCGCTTCTCCAGTCCCAGCCCCTGCCAGAGCAGGAGCATCCAAGCTAGCTCAGGGCACACAGCAACACATCCAGACAGAGTCTGCAAAGGCTCCACACAAGGAGACTCCACAGCCTCTCTGGGCAGCCTGTGCCACTGCTCTGGGACCCACCCAGGCAAGAAGTTGCCTCTTGTGGTGAGCTGCAACCTCCTGTGCTGCAGCTTCCATCCATTGCTGCTTGGCCTATGGCAGGGAGCAGTGAGCAGAGCCTGTCCCCCCCCTCCTCACCCCCAGCCCTCACACACTTACAAACATTGATCCAATCCCCTCTCAGCCTTCTCCTCTGCACACTCTCAGCCCCAGCTCCCTCAGCCTCTCCTCCCCAGCCACTGCTGCAGTGCCCTCAGCATCCTCACAGCCCTCCCCTGGACCCTCTCCAGCAGTTCCTGTCCCTCTGCAACTGGGGAGCCCCAAACTGAAGGCAGTGCTCAAGGTGAGGTCTGAGAAAAGAGGCAGAGCCCAGAGCTGGAGGCAGTGCTCAGGTGAGGGCTGAGCAGAGCAGAGCAGAGCCCAGAGCTGGAGGCAGTGCTGCAGGGAGATGCCAGGAGAGTTCCTCACTTCAAAATGCCACCAGCACAGCTCCGAGTGCCTGTGGTGGCTTTGAAAGCCTTTTGGCATGTGCCAGGTTGCTCTGCAGTCAGGTCAGAGGGACACCAAAGCTCTGCAGAATTGTGAGGTTTTGTTTTTGGGTTGTTTTTTTTTTTTGCAGGGGACTTTATTTCAGCCTCAGTGGCTGAATGGAGTCTGCAAAGCAGAAATAGCTACCAAACTGTGTTTGAGAGTGGCAATGAAGATGGATTGATCTGCACATTGGATTAGAGTGCAGCCAGCAGCTCCCCTGCTGCTTATTGGGCTGCAGCTCTGCTGCTCATCCCAGCCAGCAGCTTGAGGCTCTGAGGGAGCCCTGAGGGCTTTCTAGGCACTGAACCTGTTCAAAGCAAAGTGGAGAAGAGCAGGCAAGGAGTGGGCTCTGCAGCCAACAGGAGTCAGCTGCCAGGCTGGAGCAGCCCCCCGGGAGGGGAGCTGCAGAGGCTGCTCCCCCCGGGCAGAGGAGGCTGGAAGCAGCCTCAGCACCGTGCCAGAGGTGTGGGTGTCATCAGCAGGGACCTCCCTGGGCAGCCTCTCCCAGAACCTCAGCACAACTTAGAATCCTAGAATCAGTCAGGGCTGGAAGGCAGCACAAGGACCATCCAGCCCCAACCCCCTGCCATGCCCAGGGACACCCTACCCTAGAGCAGGCTGCCCACAGCCTCTGCCAGCCTCTGCCCTGAGCTAGCTTGGATGCTCCTGCTCTGGTAGGGGCTTGGACTGGAGGAGCTCTTTGGGTCCCTTCCAGCCCTGTGAGCCTGTGTCACTGAACACCTTGCTGAGGCCTTTCCTCTCCTGGACTTGGCTCCTTTCTTTTAAAGATCTCCAAGGCTGCAGGCTGTCAGTGCTGCCTCTCCTGCCCTGTTTCTCCAGACTTCTGTTTTTGGCTCCACTCTGCAAACCTTTCTGCTGCTTGGATGATCTCCTTGGGTCCCTTCCCACCCCTGACATCCTGGGAGCCTGTGAGAGAGCCCAGTACAGGCTGGGATATGTGCTGCTGGAGAGCAGTGCAGGTGTGCTGCTTGTCAGGCCATGCCTGGAGGACTTTGCTGACCTGCAGGGCTCAAAAGGGGCACAGGCAGGCTGCAGAGAGCCCTGACTAAGGGCATGAAGGAGGCCAGAGGGCTGCAGAACCTCTCTGTGAGAGAAGCCTGAAGGAGTGAGGACTTTAGACCTTGGAGAAGAGCAGACTGGGAGGGAACTCATCACACTTCTCCAGTACCTAAATGGCTGCCAAGAGCATGGGGCCTCTGTCCTCACAGGCACCCACGCAGGCAGGACAAGAGCCAAAGGCTACAAACTGCTCTAGGAGAATCATAGGATCACAGAGTGGCTCAGGATGGAAGGAACCTCAGAGCTCATCCACACCAACCCCTGCCATGGGCAGGGACACCTCCCATTGGAACAGGTCACCCAAGGCCTCATCCAGCCTGGTCCTGAACACCTCCAGGTCCTGAGCACAGAAGCAGCCAATGTGCAGCCAATGCTGCACAGCTCCTGAGCATCTCTTTGAAGAAGCTGCCTGGGCACGAATGCAGCCCTGAGCCTGCTGCTGTGCTCACCCTGCACACCCTGGGTGACCCCAGAGGGAGCAGCCTTGGGCTGAGCTCCCTCAGCCTGTGCTCACAGCAGAGCTGCTCCAGCCCTGGGAGCATCCTGGTGGCCTCCTCTCACAGAGCTGGAGGAAGGCTTGGAGGTGAGGGCTGAGCAGAGCCCAGGGGCAGGATCCCCTCTCCTGCCCTCTGCCCACCCTGCTCTGCCTGCAGCCAGCACTTGGCTGCCTTAGGGCTGCAGGAGGCCACTGCTGGACCTCAGCCTGTGCTCACAGCAGAGCTGCTCCAGCCCTGCCAGCATCTCTCTGGCCTCCTCTGGACTTGTTCCAACAGCTCAGAGAAGGGAGAGCAGAGCTGGAGGTGAGGTCTGAGCAGGGCAGAGCCAGGGCTGCTAAGAGCTCCCCATTCAGTTAGCAAAGGCCATTTGGTGCCTGGGTTGCTGCTGGGCTTTATTCAGTTAGAGTAGGACTGGGCTGAGCAGGCTGATGTTACACAGCCTTCATTATCCTGCTCTAAATGCACCCAATTAGACCTCTTTGTGCTTTGATAAGAAAGGACTCACTCCATCTCCCAGGCCTATTGTGCCATCTCAAAACAAGTTAGGGAAATTTGATCTCCTATTCCAGAAGTGGGAAGGCTTCAGCACATTTAATCTGTGGCAAAGAAGGCTGCAAGTGGTGGCTGAAGAGGCACATTCCCACTGGGAAAGAGAAATAAAAACCTTTCTGCTTTTCTCCTTCCTGAGCTCTTTCCCCCTGGTGATAAGAGCACACTGCTGGCTACTGTCAGGCAGGAGTTGTTCTCCCCAAGGCTGGTGCTGGCTCCACAACCTCTGCTGAACAGCTTTGGCAGGGGCATGGGCAGAGGACTCAGTGCAGCCTCAGCAAGTCTGCAGCTGGCACCAAGCTGTGTGGCACAGGAGACTGCTGGAGGGCAGGATCCAGCCAGAGGGTCCTGGGCAGGCTGCAGAGCTGTGCCCAGCCCAACCTCAGGGCATCCAAGGAGGCCAAGGGTGAGCTCCTGCACCTGGGTGGGAGCAATCCCACCACAGCTCAAAGCTGGGTGGGGAATGGCTGAGAGCAGCCCTGAGGAACAGGCCCTGGGGGTCTGGGCTGGTGCAAAGCTCCAGAGGAGGCTGCAGTGGGAGTGCAGCCCAGACAGCAACTGTGTGCTGGGCTGCAGCAAGAGCAGCTGTGGGCAGCAGGGCAAGGGAGGGGATTGTGCCCCTTGGCTCTGCTCTCCTCACACCCCACCTGCAGCACTGCCTGCAGCTCTGCAGCCCCCAGCACAAGCAGCACATGCAAGGCTTGGAGCCAGTGCAGAGGAGGCCACCAAGATGCAGCTGAGAGGGCTGCAGCAGCTCTGCTCTGAGCACAGGCACAGAGAGTTGGGGCTCTGCAGCCTGCAGAGGAGAAGGCTGCCAGGAGACCTTGGAGTGGCCTTGCAGGGGCTGCAGGAGGGCTGGGGAGGGACTATTGACAAGGGCTGGGGATGAGAGGAGGAGGAGGAGGAGGAGGAGGAATGGGTTTGAAGTGGCAGAGGGGAGATTGAAACTGGATGCTGGGAGGAAGTTGTTTGCAGTGAGGGTGGTGAGAGACTGGCACAGGTTGCCCAGGGAGGTGTTCAAGGCCAGGCTGGATGAGGTCTTGAGCATCCTGATTAGTGGGAGGTGTCCCTGCCTGTGGCACAGAGGGGTTGGAACTGGCTGAGCTTTGAGGTCTCTTCCAACCTAAACCATTCTATGATTCTATATGGTTCTATATGGTAAAGGGAATTAGAGAGGATAGGGGGAAAGGGGAGAAAAAATACAGGTATAAGGTGAGGGGAATTAGAGAGGATAGAGGGGAAGGAAAACAAAATACAAAATTTTTAAAAATACAACCAGTGGATGGGAGTTGAATCCAAGCAGGGAAGTTATAATTGGTGGTGGAGGCAGATGAATGCTGGTGGGATGCAGCAAGTCAGAGTTCCAGATGTGACTGCACTCCCCAGGTGTCTGCTGCAGAGCAGGTGGTGAAATGGCAGCAGCAGGGAGGCAGGATGCTGGCTGGGGAGGAGGCAGAGACCAAGAGAGAGACCCAGGAAGTTCATCCCCACTTTCTAGAGGGTCTCAGCAGGAAGTGAGAGGGGCTAAACACAGCTGGAGGCAGGTGAGAGCACCCTCAGGGAAGAGTCAGGATCCAGCTCAGGTAAGCCCCCCTGGGAGGGCTTCACCCTTTACACCAACCCAATTCTGTGACTCTGTGAATCTGTAGCTGGGATTTTGTGTTTGGAGCAGCTGTGTGGAACAGAGCATTTTTACCTCTGCCAGCTGCCAGGAGCAAAGCAGTGCTGGCCCAAAAGCCACACATGGAGCAGAAGCCTTTGCTCTTACTGCAGGAAAGTGCATCCTGTATTGGGGGCTTAAATGTGAAACTGCCACCCAGTGGCACATGGCTGAGATGTAAGTGGCAAAGAGAAATAAGGAGGAACCTCTCAAATCATCCATAACAGCCTGCAAATCAGGTTTGAAAGAGCTAATTCTGTTGAAGTTTGTGAGGCTGGAGAAGGGCCTGGAGCAGCTGGGGGTGAGCAGGAGGGGCTGAGGGAGCTGGGGGTGTGCAGGCTGCAGCAGAGGAGCCTGAGGGCAGAGCTCATTGCTCTCTGCAGCTGCCTGCAGGCAGGTTGGGGCGAGGAGGGGGCAGCCTCTGCTCCTTGGGGACAAGGGCCAGCAGCAGAGGCAATGGTTGCAAGCTGCAGCAGGGGAGGCTCAGGCTGGACAGGAGCAAATCTTCCTGCCGTGGAAGGCTTCTCACAGCTTGGCCCAGGGCAGTGCTGCAGTGCCCATCCCTGGGGGTGTTGCAGCAGCCTGTGGAGCTGGTGTTGAGGGCCATGGTTTGGTGCTGAGCCTGCAGGGCTGGGTGCAAAGCTGGGCTGGAGCAGCTTGGAGGGCTCAGGACCATGGTTTGCTGCTGAGCCTGCGGTGCTGGGTGCAGGGCTGGGCTGGAGCAGCTTGGAGGGCTCAGGACCATGGTTTGGTGCTGGGTGCAGGGCTGGGCTGGAGCAGCTTGCAGGGCTCAGGACCATGGTTTGGTGCTGGGTGCAGGGCTGGGCTGCAGCAGCTTGAAGGGCTCAGGACCATGGTTTGGCGCTGGGTGCAGAGCTGGGCTAGAGCAGCTTGGAGGGCTCAGGACCATGGTTTGGTGCTGAGCCTGCAGGGCTGGGTGCAGGGCTGGGCTGGAGCAGCTTGCAGGGCTGTGCCAGCAGGATGGACTCAGTGATTCTAATGCAGGCAGTGGGACAGAATAGAGTGGGAATCTGCTAAATGATGTCTCCTGCAGTCTTTTTTGCAGGAGCAGTGCAGGAGCTGTTTTTTGCCTTGGGATCAGATGTGCATCATTTGTAAAGTTCATCTGCAGTGCTTGGCACAGCTCTTGTCAGGCTGGGCCAAGAGATTCTGCCCCTCGGGCAATAGGGATGGTGTGGGCAGCACTGCTGCACCCCGGGAGGCTGGGGAGGGGCAGTGGAAATCAGGAGCACATTTCTGTGGCTAGAGCTGATGGAAGAGAGAGAGAGAAAAGCCTTGAGGGTTCCCCTTGGCATTCTGAGCTGGAGCTGGGAAGTGCCCTGGCTGCCAAAGCCTGGCTAAGAAGCTGAGCTGCTCTGCAGCAGGAGCAGGCTGAGGCAGGGCAGAGGAGCTGCCAGAGCCAGCTCACACCTCAGGCTTGCTCTCTGCTCACATGAGCCTCACCAGCACTGCTAGGAAGATGATGACAATTTGGTGACATCGTTATCCACGTGCCCAGAGAAGATCCTGCCGCAGGTGAGGAGTGGCAGTCACAGGGACAAATGTCTCCAGGCTTTGCTGGTCACCCTCAGGAGCTGAAGCAAGCTTACACTGTCCTCCAAAAGGCAGGAAAAGGAAAGGAGCTGCCTGGTGAAGGACCTGGAGCTGAGTCTGGAGGGCAGAAGGCTGTGGGAGGATCGAATCAATGTTTCAAAGATCCCATTCTGTGCTTCTGTGCTCCACAACCTCCCTGGAGGTGTTCAGGACCAGGCTGGATGAGGCCTTGGGTGACCTGTTCCAGTGGGAGGTGTCCCTGCCTGTGGCACAGGGGGGTTGGGACTGGCTGAGCTTTGAGCTCCCCTCCAACCCAAACCATTCTCTGCTTCTATGACCCCAGGAGAGGGCCAAGCAGGGAGGTGAGGGGGGAAGGGGTGGGTGAGGAGGCATGGCAGGGCAGTGAGATGGCAGCATGAACCCCCACACCCCTCAGAAACCAGCAGCAGAGCAGAAGGGCAGAGCAAGGGACTGACCCTGATCTGTGAGGCTGAGGGAGAGCTGTGCTGGAGCAATCTGCCACAGGGAGGACTGCAGCTGCAGAAGGGACCCACTGGAGCCAGCTGCAGAGAGCTTGGACAATCTCCCACAGGGGGGATGCTGCATGGCAGCAGGAGAGGACTCTGAGAAATTCCCCTCCTGAGGAGGAAGGAGCAGCAGAAGCAGCAGGGGCCAGGGTAGGACAAGCCCCAACCTCCATTCATAGAGTCACAGAATGAGTCAGGGCTGGAAGGCACCACAAGGATCATCCAGCCCCAACCCCCTGCCATGCCCAGGGACACCCTACCCTAGAGCAGGCTGCCCACAGCCTCTGCCAGCCTGGCCAAAAACACCTCCAGGGATCTGGCCCCAAACACCTCCCTGCAGGGGCAACCCATTCCAGCCTCTCACCACTCTCATGCTCAACAACTTCCTCCTCACCTCCAGCCTCAATCTCCTCACCTCCAGCTTTGCTCCATTCCCCCCATTCCTCTCACTCCCTCACACCCTCAAATGTCCCTAACCACTGTCCACTGCCCCTCCCTGCCCACTGTGTCGTTGGGGTGGGGAGGAGGTAGCAAAGCCACAGCTATGGGTAGAAATTCCTTCCACAAAGACAGTAATGACACTCAGGGCATAGGGAGAAAAAGAAACTGTAAGCAGAATACACAATTGGAAGCCCTTTGGGATGGGCTGCCCGGGGAGGTGGTGGAGTCCCCATCCCTGGAGGTGTTGAAGAACAGCCTATCTTCTATCCTGGCTGGGCAGTGCCTGTCTGGGCAGTGCCTGTCTGGAGAGCAGCCCTGAGGAGAGGGACTTGGGGGTG
>VWZI01007838.1:0-22078 GCA_013396835.1 Psilopogon haemacephalus
AGGTAACAAAATAACTGACATTCTGTTGCAAGAAGGTTTTGCCATCAAGAGAGACAAGGTTAAAGGACATTCCAGAGAAATTCAATTACTGGGAGTGTGGTAGCAGGATGCTCGCCGTCACATTCCACAGGATGTGATAGATAAAATCTCCTCCATGACAATTCCCACAAACAAAAAGGACACTCTATCTTTCTTGGGTGCAGTGGGATTCTAGAGACTACACATTCTTGGACTCGGTCAAATTGTCAAACCTCTGTATAATGTAACTTGTAAAAGAAACCGTTTTGAGTGGGGACCTGAACAACAAGCAGCCTTTGATCAGATAAAGTGAGAAATAGTCCATGCATTGGGCTTGGAATCTGTATGATCTCGTTCGGACATTAAAAATATTCTGCAAGTGACAATGGTCCAACTTGGAGTCCTTGGCAGAAAGGCTCCAAATGAAACACGTGGACGTCCACTTGGTTTCTGGGGATGTGGCTATAGAGGTTCAGAGGCAAATTACACTGCAACAGAGAAAGAAATACTAGGAGCCTATGAAGGAGTGAAAGCAGCTTCTGAAGTGTTTGGAACTGAATCACAATTGCTTTTAGCTCCTAGATTGCCAGTTCTAAACTGGATGTTCAAAGGCAAAGGTTCATCACCACATCATGCCACAGATGCAACCTGGTCTAAATGGATGGCTTTGATAACCCAACGAGCACGCATGGGTAATCTTGATCGACCTGGTCTAGTAGAAGTGATCACTAACTGGCTGGAAGGCACAGTCTCTACAAAACCTCCAGAGGAGAAGCCAGTTCATACTAAAGAAGCTCCTCCCTATGGTGATCTTTCTGATCAGGAAAAGAACTATGCTTTGTTCACAGATGGTTCCTCGTTGCAGAATATCTCTGAGAAGCAGAACTGGGGCAGTGAACAATCCACTGCCGCGAGTATGAAGTACAGAGGAACACCTGTGAAGTGTGGGTGCAGCCGGAACTGGAACGGAAGAGAAACAGAGATGCAGAGTGGGACAGTTCTTGCTTCTAAAAAAGTTACCCAGAAGTTTCTCAATAACTGTGAAGTCATTTGTTTTTGTACAATAACCAATTATTGTCTTCCACATATGATTCTCTGTGCCAATTACCTTGCTTGCTCTGTAACCACCCCATCTTGGGAATATAAGCTTAACGAACTTGTATGAAGTAGTAGTAGTAGCTGCTGTTGTATGTAGTGGTAGCAGTGGTAATAAAGGAGGACGAGCGTATAACCATACTGGTACACAGCCTCGTTGCTTCGGGTGCGCTCACCGTCAGCTATTTGCAATTGAACTTTAACAGCCACCTGCAGTTCCTGTCATCAACAAGTGAAGATGGAAGTCAGCAGTTTGGAGTCCTACCAGGAGAGCTGCTGAAGTGAAAGACGGAGAAGGTGAATCCAGTCAATTCGCTAATGTAAAAGCAGTCCAACTTGCTCATGATGTGGCTGAACGGGAAAATTGGCCTATCCTTTACCTCTACACCGACTCATGGATGGTAGCCAATGCTCTATGGGGTTGGCTAAAGGACTGGAAAAAGAGTGGCTGGCAGAGGAAAGGAAAGCCTATTTGGTGTGCTGATCTATGGCAGGACATTGATGAATGACTGGAGAGAATTCCAGTGAAGGTGCGGCACGTAGACGCACACATCCCTAAAAAGAAAGCTACTGAGGAACAGCAACACAACCATCAGGCAGATCAAGCTGCTAAATTTCTCACGTTGACACAAACAGTGACAATGACTTTGATCTTGATTGGAAATACCGAGATGAACTGTTCTTAGCTCAGTGGGCCCATGACTCATCTGGACATCAAGGCAGAGATGCAACATACCAATGGGCAGGTGATAGGTCAATTGACTTATCCATGGACGCTATCACCCAAGTCATACATGGCTGTGACATCTGTGCTGCTATTAAGCAAACCAAGCGACTGAAGCCCTTATGGTATGGGGAGAGATGGTCAAAGTACAAGTATGGTGAAGCGTGGCAGATTGACTACATCACTTTACCTCGTTCTCGTTCTGGCAAGCAGTATGTGCTAATGATGGTAGAGGCAAGCACCGGATGGCTGGAAACCTATCGAGTTCCACATGCTACTGCATGTAACACCATCCTTGGCTTGGAGAGACAAATCATGTGGAGACATGGAACTCCAGAGAGAATCGAATCAGACAATGGCACTCATTTCAAGAACAATCTTGGGAAAAAACTGGGCCAAAAAGCATGGATCTTCCACATACCCTACTATGCACAAGCTTCATTTATCAACTTCCAGTGTTTCTGAGTCCTAGCTGGGCTTTATAAAAGGTGGGGGGGCCGGTAAGTGCTAAACCACTACACCTACCCTGCTCATGCCTGTGTCTGAGGAGCTCCTGCAGCCTATGCTTCAACACTGCCTGCCAGGACAGATGTCCTTTAGGGTTTTGTCCTGGTAAAAATGTTAGACACAGTTACTCTCCTGCAGGTTTTTTTTCTGGACAATCTTTCAACACTTCAATTTATCTTTATATTGAAGCTAGATTAGATAAAATCACAATTTATTTCCAACTTCATGATGTTAAGCCCAGCCAAGATTTGACTCTGGTTAGCCCAAAGAACCCAGCTGAAAAAAAGTGGAGGTTGAAAGTCAGAAGTTGATGAACTCTGATGCAAGCAATGATTAAGGAAGATTAGATGAATTCTCCAGCTGAATTAGTGAATGAAGTTTTGGGCTAAGTAACATGGAAAATGGGCTGCCCTCAAACTTTCTGAGAGGCAACAGAGCTGGGGAAAGGTTTGGAGAAGAGGGCTGGGGAGGAGCACCTGAGGGTGCTGGGGGTGTTTAGTGTGGAGCAGAGGAGGCTGAGGGCAGACCTCATCACTCTCTGCAGCTCCCTGAGAGGAAGCTGGAGCCAGGTGGGGGCTGGGCTCTGCTCCCTAGAAACAAGTGACAGGAGGCGAGGAAATAACCTAAAGTTGCACCAGGGGAGGGTTAGGTTGGAGAAGAGAAAAATTTTCTTTACTGCAGGAGTGGGCAGGGATTGGAACAGGCTACCCAGGGAGGTGGTACAGTCCCCATCCCTGAAGGTACTCCAGAAACATGGCACATTCGGGACATGGTGGTGCTGGGCTGGTGGTTGTATTGGATGATCTTAGAAGGCTTTTCCAACCCAAGAATTCTTTGATTTTATTGATTTTTAAAAGTAGTTCTTAAAGTTTACCATGAAATACAAACATTTAAATCAAAAAGGGAAGCTGTGGAAGCTCCATCCTTGGAGGGATGTGGTGCTGAGCGACACATTTTAGTGGTGTGTTGGTCAGTGCAGGGTTCATGCTTTGGTTCCATGACCTTGCAGATCTTTTCCAACTGACATTATTCTTTGATTTTGTATAATCTTCCATCAGAAATCTGCCATAAGAAAGAAGAATTCATGTGCCTGAATAGAAGCTTTTCTGCCTCGGCTCTTTTCTCACTGTGCCCTCCATGCAGAGACTGCCAACAACAGCCAAGTCCAGCCGCCGCCACACTTATGCTCACACAGCCCAGTTTGGTGCCGGGGGGCAGTCCTATCCTAATGACCAGAGGGCAAATGGGGACACAGCAAAGTTAGCTTGAAGGCAGCTACAAGAGTGATCCAACTGCAGCAGGACACTGCTCATTGCTGCCAAGGAACAGCACCAAACTGAAGAGGAATTGATGATACAAGGCATGAAGACAGGCACCAAAGCAGGGATAGAAACTCAAAGCAATGACAGTCAGCACACAACAATGACACATCACACGGCCACAACAAACAGCACACAGCTACAAGAAAGAGTACACAGCTACAATACACACCACACAGAAACAACACATCACACACAGCACATATCTACAACACAAAGCACGCATCTACCACACAGAGCACACAGCTATAACAAACATCACACAGTGGTGACACACATCAGACAGCTACATCATAAAGCACACACCTACAACACACAGCACAGGTACAACACAGAGCACATAGCTACAACAGAGCACAGCACTGACACACAGCACAGAGCAAAGACACATGACTTAGCTACAACACACAGCACACAGCTATGACACACATCAAACAGCTATGACATATCACACAGCTACAAAACACAGCACACAGCTACAACATCACAGCAAAGACACAAGGCAACGACACCCATCACACAGCTACAAAACAGAGCACACACATATGACACACATCACACAGCTATGACACAGCACACAGCTACAACACACGTCACACAGCTACAGCACACAAGTGGCAATGACATGCAGCAGACAGCTACAACACAGATCACACAGCTACAACACAGATCGCTGCTCTAACACACATCACAGCTACAAAACAGCACACAGCTACAACACACATCACAGCAACGATGCACATCAAAGCTACAAAACACATCACACAGCAATGACACATCACAGCTACAACATACAGCACAGAGCAATGACATACATCACATACAGATACAACACATCACACAGCAATGACACATATCACAGCTACAAAGCACAATTCTACAACACATATCACACAGAAAAGACACACATGACACACCTACAACACACATCACACAGAAACAACACACATCAGAGATACAACACATCACACAGCTACAACACACAACACAATGCAATGACACACACCAACACAGCTATGACACATATCACACAGCACTAACACACATCACAGCTACAACACACATCACACAGCAACAACACACATCACACAGAAACAACACACATCACACAACTACAACACACGTAACAGCTATAACACACTACACAGCTATGACACTCACCACAAAGCAACGGCACATATCATGCAGCTAAAACACACAGCACACAGCTATGACACACATCACACAGCACTACCACACATCACAGCTACAACACACGCCACACAGCAATGATACAACAGATACAACACACATCACACAGCTACAACACACAGCACACAGCTACATCACACAACATACGGCAATGACACATAGTACACAGCTATGACAAACAGAACAAAGCCATGACACATCGCACGGGTACAAGCCACATCACATAGCTATGACACACAGTAGACAGCTACAACATGCATCACACAGCTACAACAGACATCACACAGGAATGACACACAGCACACAGCTACAACACACAACACAAGGCAACAACACACAGTACACAGCAACAACACACATCAGAGAGCTTCAAAACAATGCAGCAATGATGCACATCAGACAGTTTCAAAACACATTGCACAGCTATGACATACATAAGATCTACAACACACAGCACACAGCAACAACACATAGTACATGCCTTTAACATTACACAGCAATGACACATATTACAAAGCTACAACACAAACAGCAACAACACACATCAGATCACTACAACACGCATCACAGCAACTATACATATCACGCAACTACAACACACATCACACAGCAATGACACACATAACACAGCTCTCACAGGAGCAACACAGAGCACAGAGACACTGATACAGATTCACAGCCTTCAAACAGAAGTGGATAGCAGTACTGCACAGCTGCTGGATAAGCAGGAACAGTGTTGCCACCACTGCACAGCTGCTGGAAGAGCAATGTAGACAGAGATATTGAGAGGTATTCTTCCACTACCACCGTGTCCAGCTCTGGAGCCCTCAGCACAGGAAGGATGTGGACCTCATGGAGAGGGTCCAGAGGAGGCCATGAAAATTCTCAGGGAGTTGGAGCAGCTCTGCTATGGGTACAGGCTGGGGGAGCTGGGAGTGTTCAGCCTGGAGAAGACTCCATACAGACCTAAGAGCAAACTGCCAGGACCTGAAGGGGCTACAAGAAGGCTGCAGAGGGACTGTTCCCAAAGGCCTGCAGGGACGCAATAAGAGCAATGGCTGCAAACTAGAGCAGAGCAGATAGAGATTGGATCTGAGGAACAAGTTCTGCAGCAGGAGGCTTCCAGAACACTGCACCATGTTGCCCAGGGAGGTGGTTGGGGTCCATCCCTGGAGATATTCAATGTGAGGCTGGACAGGGCTGTGGACAACCTGCTCTAGTGGAGGATGTCCCTGCTGAGTGGAGGAGGTTGGACAGAAAGAGCTTTGGAGATCTCTTCTGGACCAGACCATTCTGTGATTCAGCTTTTCCCTAACCCAATGGCAAAGAGCTCCAACACTTCGGCTACTTTCTGTTAAGCAAAGGATTTAAGTTCAGACTTAAGGACTAGAGTAGAACTTCAGCATGTTCTTAAGTGAATTCCTCTTTCCTGGGAAGTCTTAGTGCTTGACTCCTCATTCATGCAACTTAGCTGCTTATCAGCCCTTCTCTACCTGCAGAGCAAAGGCAGTATTTGCCTCTATCTGATGAAAAGAGGAAGAAGGGGAAATATGTCTGCAAAAAAACCTTGCTGCCAGCTACTTTCTTTCTGTGTGCCCAAGCAGCAAAGGAATATGCAAAAGCAGAAGGCTGCAAACCACTTCTTGTTGCAGCAGGTTCCCAGGGGTTTTCCCCACCTCCTCACTCCAGCTTGCTCAGCCTCCCTGCCATAGTGGCCTTGCTGCATGCCTTCTTCTAGCAGCAGCCACTGTTGTTACATGGTCCTCTTCCACTGCAGCCACTGTTGTTACACGTTCCTCTTTCACAGCAATCAATGCATTTCTCCTTCCAGTGCTCCCAAACTACACAGCACCTTCCTGCCTGCCAGCCAACACGACCCAGCGTGTTCAGCACAAGGGCCTGGGGGTGGCTCCCAGCTCCTGCCTTATTCTCACCCCAGAGCTGCTGATGTACGGCACCATGAATCTTGCCACATCAGCTTGCTGGTGGGCACTGGAGCTGATAGAAGGACTCAGCACAAACTGCTGTGGATATTAGTACAGGATGCATAGTCAATGATGGGAACACAAACCCCATTCACACATGTGTAGACTGCAACACAAACCACATAAAATAAATCAGCAGCTAATTAGCAGCTAATAGATATGATTCACAGCTAGTGCTTGGCTGTCAGACAACAAAAAAACTCACTGTTGGCAAGTGCCTAAGTCGACATCCTCATGCAAATGGAAAACTGAAACAAGTTGGCAATCAAAGGTTTTGGCTCAGTCTCATTAATTTTTTCTACCTTAGATTGTAAAAACAAACCTGAACCAATGGCATCACTGCAGAGGGCTGGTTTCAGAAGTTTGTGGCTAACATTAAAAGGATTCTGAAGAACTAGAGAAGGAGAACATGAGGAAAGGAACATCTAGAGCTGAGCTTAATATCAACAATATTAACTCCTTAGGTTATTATTCCCCTTCATGGACAGCCAAGGATCACAGGGTCACAGGATGTTAGGGGTTGGAAGGGATCTCTGGAGACCTTCCAGTTCAATCCCTCTGCCAGAGCAGCGCCACAGAATCTAGCACAGGTTTCACAGGAACACATCCAGACAGGGCTGGAAAAGCTCCAGAAAAGGAGACTACACAATCTCTATGGGCAGCCTTTGCCAGGACTCTGGGACCCTTACAGTCAAGAAGTTCTTCCTCATGTTGAGGTGGAGCTTCCCGTGCTGCACTTTCCATCCATTGTCCCTTGTGCTGTCACAGGCCACAGGTGAGCAGAGGCTGTCCCTGTCCCTTCCTTCCTGACCCTCAGCCCTCACCTATTGATAGACATTGATCAGGTCCCCTCTCAATCTTTCCTCTCCAGTCTTTCAGCTCCAGGGCTCTCAGCCTCTCCTCACCAGGCAGTGCTCCATGCCCTTCAGCATCCTTGCAGCTCTCTCTCAGACTCTTTCCAGCAGTGGCAACTTCTTACAAAGACTGTTTGTTTTTTTAATTGTTTATCCTTCTTTTATGATCCATTTGTTTTCAAGGCTGGGCTGAATGTGGCTCTGAGCAGCCTGATCTAGGAGAAGGTGTCCCTGCCCATGGCAGAAGGGCTGGAACTGGATGATCTTTAAGGCTGCTTCCACTCCAAACCATTCCATGAATCTATGAATATGTGACATTACTAAAGATTAGATGATTATTTCAGGCAATTCAGGTGCTGGTTTAGCCCCAGCCTTGGTAGAGTTAGAGAATGATTGGACTAGATGAGCTTAAAGGGCTTTGCTAACTCTAATGATTCCATGAGTTTAAGATTCCAATTCTTTATAGGTCATCCATGCTGGGGTTCAGAATTGGTGTGCATTTAGAACAAGATCTGAAACAAGTTCAAAGAGAGATGAGGATCAGACCTCAGTCCTCTAGGGCTCATCTAAGCTCTTTTAAATAGGAGAGCAAGCTCCTTCACAAGGATCCTCCTCCAGTCTGGGTTAGGTTTGCATAGGCTGGCATCACCCATCTCAGAAACTCTAAGCATCACTAGAATGTGTGCTTAGCACTGCAAAAATAGAGGGCAATGGATTCTCTTGGCAAAAGACAAGGAAGTCAACAGGGAACTTCTACTGCACTGGTTGTATAAAAAAAAAAACAACAAGAGAAATTTTGATGCATAAAAAAAAAAATTAAGAAAACCAGAAAGCTGAGGCAGCATTAGAGCAGCTGCAGGGAAAGGAGAAAAGCCAATGTGAGAAATACCCTCCTGCAATGGCCAGTAGATCTGCCTGCCTAGGAACTGCACTTATCCTTGGGGCACAGGCATGAGGCTGAACTGGCTGTCTGCACACAGCTAATCTGAGAGCAGCCTTATTGGCAGCAGATGTATGTCTGAAATTTGTGGACCCCAGTTCCTGACTGTGGGCTAGTCAGATGCTGGAGCAAGCAGCGAGGGGTCAGGGATAGTGATGTTTAGGTTGCAGAGGGCACACCAGCAGCAGCCCTGCCTTTGTTTCTGAAAAATCTGCTGATGACACCAAGTTAGGTGGCAGAGCTGATCTCCATGAGGGCAGGGAGGCTCTACAGAGAGACTTGGATAGGTTGGATCCATGGCCAATGTTAATGGGATGAGCTTTCAACAAGGCAAGTGCCAGGTCCCACACTTAGGCCACAACAATCCCAAGCAATGCTACAGGCCTGGGGCAGTGTGGCTGGGAACTGGCTGCAGAAAGGGACATGGGAGTTGTAATGGACAAGCAGCTGAATGTGAGCCAGCAGTGTGCTCAGGTGGGAAAGAGAGCTGACGGCATCCTGGCTGGGATCAGAAATGCTGTGGCTAGAAAGAGCAGGGAGGGGATTGTCCCCCTGTGCTCAGCACTGGTGAGGCCACACTTTGGCTATTGTGTTCAAGAGAGCTGTGGAGGTGCTGCAGCCGGTGAAGAGGAGGGCAAGGAAGCTGTGAAGAGAACAAATCTGATGAAGAGCCACTGAAGGAGCTGGGGCTGCTTAGTTTGGAAAAGAAGAGACTGAGAGGAGACCTCATGGCTGTCTACAGCTTCCTGAAAGGAGGCTGTGGAGAGGTTGGTGCTGGTCTCTGCTCACAGTACATTACTAACAGAAGAAGAGGGAAAGGCCTCAAGCTGCAGCAGAGCAGGGTTAGACAGATTTTTTTCCCAGCAAGAGTGGTCAGGCACTGGAATGTGCTGCCTGGGGAGGTGATGTAGTCACCAACCCTGGAGGAGTTTAGAGGTCACTTGGATGTGGTGCTTGGGTGTATTGGATTGAAGCCAAGCTACCCCGAGCTCAAAAGCCCAAGAAGAAAACTCAAAATGATTTGGAAGTGAAAAGGGGTATAAAACCTTTAAATAATAAATAACAAGGAAAAAGGTTTTTTTTGTTTCTTACAGGAGGCGGGAGGAAAGGGAAACAAACGGGAATGCAATGGTGTGGAAGTGGGGGAAGGGATACAGAAAGCCCGGGAGAAGGGAAAAAAGGGAAAAGAGATACCGCCGCAGCAGGGTTTTTAGTCGGAAAAGTCATGGTCCCGCGGCTTGTGGTGCTGAAGGACAAAGGCAGGTAGCCCAAAGCAGTTCTTAAATGCAGGGAAAACAGTCCCATTCCAGATGAGAGAGGAGGGGAATGGTGATCTTCCACGTGGCGGGTTGCTGAGCACGTGGATGGCAAGCGGGGAGCGGCAGGGGCCCCAGCAATGCGGCGAAGAGGGGGCAGAGGAAGCGAGGGAGCGAGGAGGGGGCTGAGTCCCCCTCTTTATAGTCCAAAATCCTAGCAGGAAGTGGGAGTGTCCAACCATGCTACCTGGGAGAAACGGGTCAAACCACCCCTTGTGGGGAGGGACCCACCTGGGGGGGGGAGGCAAACCATCTCTGGGGAAGAGGCAGGGGGTCCCAGGTGGGCTTAACCCTTTACATTGGGTTTAGGACTGAACCTTGTAGAGTAGGGTTCTGGGTTGGACTTGTTGATCTCAAGGGTCTCCTCTAGCCTGAACATTTCTGTGGCTCTGTAAAATGAGAGGGAAATGAGAGCACTCTCTCAAATAAGTCCTGATCTCCTTGTGTCACCTTGTGGATGGTTTCCCATTTTTTCTCCTTTGCTAAAGATGTGTTTGGATAACACAAAGGGAATGCCTCCTGGTTCATCTACAGGCATGGCAGGTCCAGACACAGGAAAGGTTTCTGGAGCAGTGTGACGGCTGAGCTCAGTGTGTTCACTTTTGAGAGTGATTTATTTTACTTTGTACTGCTACTAAAACCCAAAAAGCTAATAAAACAGACACTATAGAGAAATCACAGGCTCAGTTTGAGTCCAAACTACTGAAACTGAGGGCAGTCAGGGTACGTCATTACACCCATTCCTTGCTGTGTGTCTGGCACTGTGCTTACCCTTGACAGTCAGTGCAAACATGGAGCCTTTCCGCCAGCAGCCTCCCTGGTGGCCACCCAAAGCAGTGTGTGACTGCAGCAGTGCTGTGACATGGATGGCACCATTATGTGACCAGCACTTACTGCTGGCAGAGCGAATTCTTCTGTCCTTAGAACCAAACACGAAATATACAGCAGCTTTCCCAGGAGCTTCAGAACCTTTTCATCATGTGACATTCCTGTAAAATGTTCAAAGCCAGATGAGCAGCAGCAGCAAACCTAACTGCTTGACACAAAGCCTGATAGAAAACAGCTTTTCTGTTCTAGACTCTCCAGTGATTCATTTTCCTCAGTTTGATTTTCTTTTGTTGGGGAGATTCTATCTTCAGGAAGACAGTGGAGCAACACAATTGTTTTGGCAGAACATTCGGGAGCCTGTTGGAGACTTCTATTATCAGCCATTATTACGTAAAAAACAAAACATTTTGTGTCATGACTGACAAACCAAAAGGTGAATTCAAGGATAGAGAAATGGCAGTGATTTTTTTTCTCGAAACGTATCTATTTTAGAAGTTATATTGACACTTACAGTCTGGCTATTAAAGCTAAATAAAACTCACTAAATTTAAAAAGCTATCCTTTTCTACAACTCAATACAGCTTAGGAAGTAAACTGCTGGAGAGCAGCCCTGTGGAGAAGAACCTGGGAGTGCTGGAGGACACCGACGTCTCTATAGGACAGCAATGTGTCCTCATGGCCAAAGCTGACAGTGTCCTGTAGGCATTAAGAGGAGTGTGGGCAGCAGATCCCCTTGACTGGATGCCCTGCTGAGACCTCACCTAGAATATTGCATCCAGTTCTGGGCTCCCCAGGGAGAGAGATCTGCTGGAGAGAGTGCAATGGAGGGCTGCAAGGATGCTGAAGGACATGGAGCACTGCCTGATGAGGAGAGGCTGAGAGCCCTGGAGCTGAAAGTCTGGAGAGGAAAGATTGAGAGGGGACCTGATCAATGTCTATCAATAGGTGAGGGCTGAGGGTCAGGAAGGAAGGGACAGGGACAGCCTCTGCTCACCTGTGGCCTGTGACAGCACAAGGGACAATGGATGGAAAGTGCAGCACGGGAAGCTCCACCTCAACATGAGGAAGAACTTCTTGACTGTAAGGGTCCCAGAGTCCTGGCAAAGGCTGCCCATAGAGGTTGTGGAGTCTTCTTCTCTGGAGCCTTTCCAGCCCTGTCTGGATATGTTCCTGTGCTAGATTCTGTGGCGCTGCTCTGGCAGAGGGATTGAACTGGAAGGTCTCCAGAAGTCACCTGTAACATCCTCTGACCCTGTGATCCAATATACAGCCAGAGCTACCAGAATGAAATAAACACATACACCTTGTATGTGTTTATGAAATAAGTTAAACTGTATTTGTCTCCTTTTTGTTTATGCAAGCCTGGAACTACTTAAGAGGATGGATGTTAAGTCAACAAAAGAGTTGTAGACAGAAGTGATGCCAGCAAAAGTTGCTGTGTTCTACAGGCAGGGTGACTGTAAAGGGTTAAGCGCACCTGGAAACCCTGACTCCTCCCAAGGGGTGGTCTGACCTGCCTCCAGGCATCATGGTTAGCCACTCCCACTTCCTGCTAGGACTTTGGTATAAAAGGGGAGACATCTTGGCTCCTCTCTCTCTTCCTCTTGTCCTGACTGCCTGAGCAACACTTCGCTGCTCTCTGCTGACAGACTACCACGTGCTTCTCTGCCAACACACAGGGAGCACCACCATTTTTATTTGGAACTTCACCATCAAATTCCTACATCCTACTTTCATCCAACATCAAAACCATCCATCTCAACCTTTGGACTCAATTGCCTTCCACATGTTGTATTTGTACTTTGTTCCCCTTTTTCTCCTTCTCCCCAGCTTCTGTAATTTTCCTTCATTCTCCCATATCCTGCATTCTGGTTTCCTCTTTATTCCCCTACCTTCTGTAAAAAAAACCCTTCACCTCCTATTTATTGATAAAGTTTTATATATTTTTTACTTCCAAATTGGATTGAGTATTTATTGTGCTTTCGGCCTCAGGGGTAGCTAGCTTAAACCCAATACAGTGATGGAAGTCTAGCAAGAAGCTCACTGTTCAGAGTGTGCATTGGGAAGTAATGGGTGTGGATAGAGATAGAAAAGTGAGAGGGAGAATGTTGCAGAATATCTCTGAGAAGCAGCATTGGAGCAGTGAACAATCCATTGCCAGGAGTATGTTTAGAGAAGCACAGAGGAACGCCTGTGAGATGAAAGTGCAGCCGGAAACAGAGGGAAAGCAGAGACGCAGAGGAAGGAAGATGCCTGCTAACCAGGAATTTCTTGGAGAACTGCAAAGTCATTTGTTTTTGTACAATATCCAATTATTGTATTCCACATATAATCCCCTTTACCAATTGCCTTGTGGTATTTGCAAATGCCCCCTGTCTGGCAGACTATAAAAGGAGCTGTAAGATCGCAGATTGCTTTATCATTCACATTGAGTCGGTCGCTTGCTTCCCCCGCGTCAGCAGGAGAATGAGTGGAGAAGTGAATTGAAGTGGCAGGCAACTGGGAAGCAGACAAATGGACTCATGCTTAATTGACTCTGTATTCCTTAACCAAATCCCTTCCCTATTCAGAACGAAAACAACACAGAAAAAATAAAAGGAGTCCTCTAAATCACTGTACAATTAATATTTAAATCAGCTGTGGAAGATTAATAATGACAGCCCTATACCCCGTAGTCTATTCATGAATGGTACACATTGCCTAGAGAGAAGATCTGATAGGTAAGTGGAGCTTCATCAGGATTATCTTCATTATTGATCCAGAAGGATGAGGCACTCTCTGCCATGTCAGCTCTTTAGAAACATTGCTGTTCTTCAAGACATTCCTGGAGTTTCAGCTCTAGACTGTTCCAATACTTAATCTTCACCCTGCTGCTACACATTTGAAACTACCTGAATGAATGAATGAACAAATTCTGAAGCACAAAAGCTAAGTGCAAAACAAAACAGTACCAACCACTGACAGCACTGCCCCTGCTAAAGGAGCTCCACTACAAGGCATCTTCTTCATCAGCAGTGAAGACTGAATAAGCTTCTAGCACACTTGAGAGATACTTTTCAGAGGAAGCTCTAATGTTCTGTTCACATCTGCCACCTGCCCTCCTGCTCTGTGCTGATGTGGGTAGGGAGAGTGGTTTGTGGAACTTAGACAAAGAAGACAGCTACATACCAGCTACATGCCTGCCACATGCCACATCACCTCCATTCCACAACTGCATTCAGTTTTGGGCTCCCAGTTTAAGACAGACAGGGATCTGCTGGAGAAGTTCCAGTGGAGGGCTACAAGGATGATTAGGGGACTGGAACACTGCCTGATGAAGAGAGGCTGAGGGACCTGGGGCTTTTTAGTCTGGAAAAGTGAAGACTGAGAGGGGATTTAATCAATGTTTATAAATATCTGAGGGCTGGGCGTCAGGAGGAGGGGGACAGGCTCTGCTCACCTGCTTCCTGTGATAGGACAAAGAGCAATGTAGGTAAGCTACAGTGCAGGAGGTTCCAGCTCAACACAAGGGGAAACTTCTTTACTGTAAGGGTCCCAGAGCACTGGAACAGGCTCCCCAGAGAGGTTGTGGAGTCTCCTTCTCTGGAGACTTGTAAAGTCTGTCTGGATGTGTTCCTCTGTGTGACCTGAGCTAGATTGTATGATCCTGCTCTGGCAGGGGATTGGAATCACTATCTCTTTGGGTCCCTTCCAACCCCTGACATCCTGCGATCCTGTGAACCAGATTAATGGTCTGCCTGGGTTACAATTATAGCCTCCCTCCCACATCACACAAGCACAAAGGTTTGCAACAGATATGTAAATAATTAAGATAAAAAGAAGTCACAGAACACTGATTGCAGACCTGTCTCTGTCTATTAACTATACTCTAAGCCCGCCATTTGGAGCTACAGGATGCTTCCAGTTTCCCCACAGAAAATAACCTCACAGAATCAGAGCTATTTAAAGCCATTTTCCTACTTGCTAAAAACATCCTTTTTTTTTTTTTTTTTTGTAGCATCTGCTTTGGTTTAGAAATGTAAATAACCACAGCTCAGGCATGTGGTTGAGGTCCCATCCCTGGAGACATTCAAGATCAAGACATGGCCCTGGGCAGCCTGCTCTAGTTGGAGGGGACCCTGCTGAGTGCAGGAAGGTTGGATAAGATGACTTTGGAAGGTCCCTTCCAACCCAGTGTAATCTGTGACTGCCCAAGGGTGTTCTGTGCAAATGAACACTGTAACACTCCTGCAGCAATCAGCCCGTGCCTATTGGGCTCTGCTGACTGCACACTGCAAGAGCTCCTCAAAACTTACCTGACACACTTGTTTGCTTGTCCACTTGCTCAGTACACATTGACCATTCTGCATTAAGTCCTGAAGAACAAGAGAAAGCAGAGAGCAGAGAGCAGGGTTGGCAGTGTGCACTGGTGGGTGACATACCACTCAGTGCCAAGCCTGGAGATGAAGCAGGCTGCAGGATATGGTGGCGGTTTACAGTCAGACAAAAGCACACTGCCCAGCATGGGGAGGGCTGGGACTCACTGAGCAGCAAAGCTGTGGAGAGAGCTATGGAACTTGTATGTGATGGTTTAGGAGTTACTTGCCCCACCCTACACTTTTGAATTCACCTAGACTAGACTCAGCTGACTGGAAGTTAAGGAATGAAGCTTTATATTCACAGCTTAGCACAATATACAACCAAATATTTATGATATATGACAAATATTTACAGCTTTATACATTAAAAATGTAATATAGAAACACGATACCTCTCCCAGAGATCAGAGTCCCCAAGAGGGGTTCTCAACTATACTTCCACCTTCTTTCCATCTCTCAATCTTAACCCAGAATCTGCCTTATATGCAAGGTGAATCAGAAAGATTGGCAAGGGGGGTCAGAAGCAGAATTGATTAGTTGGGTTACACAGAACTAGAAGCCATGGAGAGAGAGAGATTCTGCAGACAGAGAGACACACAGAGTGAATGTTTTATCTATGTTTATGTCCTTGCTTTTATACATCTCAATTGTCCCATAAATGAAGTAGACATCACTGTTTTCATTTTACAGCCTATAATCTATTTTTTTCTTATTAAAATATTCCACTTAGCCTCAAAACAGCATACCATATTAGCTGCTGCTGTGCCTGAGCCTATGCTGAAACCTACCTCTGTCTCCTTGAGAGCATCTTGCAGCACATCTGGGCACCTGGCTTTCAGGATCCAAGGAGAATCTTGAGCTAGCAAACATAAGCATGGAAAAAGAAAAAAAGAGGAAGATAATGAACTGGTTTTGCACAATTACAGAATTGTTTCATGTTGATAAGACTTCCAAGCTCCAACCATGAACCCAACACCATGGCCTCTAAACCCTGTCCCCAAGTGCCATGGCCACACAGTTCTCGAACACCTCCAGGGATGAGACCTCCACCACCTCCCTGGGCAGCCTGTGCCAGTCCCTCACCACTCTTGCAGACATTTTTCCTCAGCTCCAACCTAACCCTCCCCTGCACAATTTCAGGCCATTTCCTCTCCTTTTATCACCTGAGACTGAGGGAGAAGAGACCAACCCCCACCTCACTGCAACCTTCTGGTAGGGAGCTGTAGAGAGCAATGGGGTCTCCTCTCAGCCTTCTCTTCTCCAGGCTGAACAACTACTATATGTTATGTACAAATACATAATCTAAAAGTTCTTCAAGCTGAGCTTCAATTTCTGCAGAAACACAAACCTAAGATACCTTAAATCACAGAACTTCCCCTGAACTGAAAGGGAATTGCTGTGGTTTTGACTGGTTTCTATTTTCAGGTGACCTCCTTCTGAAAGGCTGTCATAGAAACAGTTCCCAGCAAGCACCCATCCTGACCCTAACTGCCCCATGGTAGCTGTGCACCAAGCTCTCAGGTGGTGACATCTTACCTAGCCTCTAAGTACTTGCAGTAAGAAAGCACCTCACCTGCTGTGACTCAGAAAGGGTCCTGGGGTGATGGTTGGTAGTCAGTGACCATGAGGTAGCAGTGCCCAGGTGGCCAAGAAAGCCTGGCTAGGGCCAGAAGCAGGGTGGGCAGCAGGGACAAGAGGTGCCTATGCCCCTGTGCTCAGCACTGGGGAGGCTACACCTCGAGTGCTGTGTTCAGCTCTGGGCCCCTCACTGCAGGAAGGACACTGAGGGGCTGCAGCCTGTCCAGAGCAGAGCAGTGAGGCTGGAGAAGGGCCTGGAGCAGCTGGGCTGTGAGGAGGGGCTGAGGGAGCTGGGAGTGTGCAGGCTGCAGAAGAGGAGGCTGAGGGAGACCTCATCGTTCTCTGTGGCTCCCTGCAGGGAGGTTGGAGTGAGGAGGGGGCAGCCTCTGCTCCTTGGTGGCAAGGGACAAGAGCACAGGAAATGGTTTTAAGCTGCCCCAGGACAGGCTAAGGCTGGATGCTAGGAAATATTTCTGCCCTGGAAGGGTTCACAAATCTTGGAATGGTCTGCCTAAGGCAGTGCTGGAGTCCCCATCCCTGGGGGTGTTCCATCAGCCTGTGGAGCTGGTGCTTAGGGAAATGGTTTGGTGCTGAGCCTGCAGTGCTGGGTGGAGCGTTGGGCTTGGAGGGCTCTGCCAACAGGATGTGTTCAGTGATCCTGTGATTCTATGTTCACTTGGATCCAAGTTTCCAATCCCAGATCCTGCTCTTTGGAACTAGCATCTCATTGCCTCTTTTCAAATCACAGGCACTAAGGTGTCTGCAATACAGACATGCAGGAATATCTGCACCCACAGAGGTGTGAACAGCAAGCTGATAGTGGCCACCTCAGCATACAGCATGGAGCAGAGCTAGCCAGAGGATTTTGCCTTGAAAATTTGCTCTGGGAAACAGCGAATTCAAGCAAATAAGAACCTGCACAGATGTTGCAGTCCATCAGCAAATCGATTCCTGTTCAGAAAACTCCTGTGAAGGTCCTGGCCTAGGACAGAGCTCCTGAACCGAGGAGACAAAGCTTCCTCTGGAATTGCTAATACTTGGCCTGTTTCCTGGATGAGACTCAGGCTCTAAGAACTTGTGAGATGTCACCACTGGAAAGTGAGCACTTTTCTCTTCCCAAGTAGACAATGTGACCCAGGAAAAAGCGCAACACACTGCCTTTTGCAAATCCATCTGCTGTACAGGAAACCTGATGAAAAGTTTTGCCCTCCGAGCTGTCAGTTTGCATGCCAGCTCCCAGCCTGAGCCACTCAACAGCTGGCTTCACACCTCCCTGCAAAAGAGGAGCTTACAATAGAAATGCCACAGAGTGAGAAACTGCAGGAGGCCATACAGCAACAAAGCAGCACACTGATGTACAGATGCTCCTTGTGTTGCACTGGCCTGAAGCCAGTGCTGGTGGAACTGCTCTGATAATATTAAGTAGGCATGCAAGATCACATTTTCAATGGGTGTCTTCATAAACACTCCAAGATTCATCCACAGCTGCAAAATGGGAAATTGCACTGTACAGATCCCAAAGGATGCAAGGAAAGCAGCAGCTGGGCCAGGCACTGCTCTCTGCTGGGCCATCCCCGTTTACAGCACCAAGCTGCTGCAGCACCTGTTCCTTTTGCCTGTCACCCATACACAGTCACAGAATGGCTCAGATTGGAAGGGACCTCAGAGCTCAAATACCCCAGCCCCCTGCCATATGCCCAGGGACACCTATCAGCTCAACTCAGCTGCTCAAGGCCTTATCCAACCTGACCTTGAACACCTCCAGGTAGGAGGCAGACACGGCCTCCCTGGGCAACCTGTGCCAGAGTCTCGCTACCCTCCTACTGAAGAATTTCTTCCTCAGCTCCAGTCTAACCTTGCTCTGCCTCAGCTTCAAACCATTCCCCCTTGGCCCTCTCTGGACACCCTCAGCAAAAGTCCCTCTGCAGCCTTCCTGCAAGATCTCTTCAGCTATTAGAGCTATTAGGCAGCTCTAAAGTCCCTCAGATTTTTCTCTAGGCTGAACAACCCCATCTGCCTCACAGCAAAGCTGCTCCAGCCCTTGTATCATGTTTGCGGCCTCCTCTGGACTCACTGCAATAGCTCTGTCTCACTCTCACGCTGGGGACAGCAGAACTGGTGTTAGCATTGGAGGTGAGGTCTCAGCAGAGCACAGTATAGTAAATAAACAAAACGAATTGGGGCTTCTGCATAACAGAAGAGTTTCCCTGGGCCTGCTTCTCTCACAAAATCAGCATCTTTAGGATATGCCACATAGAGTACAAGGGATGTAAATCCAGGATGGTCCTCCCTGCTGACCACCCTTTGGCAGCTCCCCACCTTGACAGGTTTCTGACTGACACTCAAGCAGCCACACAGCTACCTGCACCTTTACAGCCATCTCCAGTGACTTTGACCTGCTCACAACACACATGGTGCTGCAAATCACTGACCCCTCTGGAGTACAGCTGTGCACATAGAGCCCTGTCTGGAGCAAGCAGTTTCTTTTGTCTCAGCCTCCCTCTGCCCCACCAAATGGGGCTGCTGCTGTCCTCAGCAGCACTCCTCAGGGCTCCTGGACAAGCCCCATTTCCTTCTTCCCTGCCCTCAGTGGGGTGAGAGTCTCCAAGGAGCTCAGCATACAGCCAGGGACCACCATTAAGTACTGTCGATGTGGAAGATGGTTAGGAAGAAGGTCACAAACCATCATCCTTTTTGTAAGGGGGTTAAAAGCATCATTTTATCCTTTTGCATTTCTTTTGAACTAAACCGATGCTACAATTTCAATTGTGCACAAGGTCTCCAGAAGTATCTGGTAGTCTTCAGAATTGGTGTGGCCTCACTACTGGAAAAGAGAGAATCGAAACAGTTTAGTGGTCACAGAGGTGCTGGGAAAAAGGTTGGATTTGGTGATGCTCTTAGAGGCCTTTTCCAACCTTGATGACTCTGTGGTAACCCCACCTGAGCTGTCAGTCTGATAATATCACATTTAAGGCAGTTTGTGAAGTCATCTGAAAATTAAATGAGATTGTTCAGGATTGTCTTGAATGCTCTGAGAAACAAGAACTGTGCAAGAGCTGAAAACCTGAGCTAAAGATTAGTGGTACTCATATCAAAATCTTTAACTGTGTGCTGGCAGAAACTGAAATTGCTTTTAAACCGGCAATGCAGCAGCAGCTTCAAGTGTTCACTGAAAGCAATTGATTGTTTTCATTTGTGAGGCAGCTGATATCTCATTTCCTGGGCTGATTGGGAAAATGTTTATTGCTCATCTGCTGAGTTCACATCTTAAGGAAAAGCTCAGATTGTGACCACTTTTATGATTCCTGTTCAGAATCACAGAATTAACCAGGTTGGAAAATACCTCTAGGATCATTGACTCCAACCTATCACCTAACCCTTCTCATTAACTAAACAATGGCACTGAGTGCCTCATCCAGCCTCCTTTTAAACACCTCCAGGGACAGTGGCTCCACTACCTCCCTGGGCAGCCCATTCCAATGCCAATCACTCATTCTGAGAAGAACTTCTTCCTAATGTCCAGCCTGAACCTGCCTTGGCACAGCTTGAGGCTGTGTCCACGAGTTCTGTCCCTGGGTGCCTGGCATAAGAGACCAACCCCACCTGGCTACAACCTCCCTTCAGGTAGTTGTAGAGCCTCCGCTTCTCCAGGCTGAACACCCTCAGCCTCTCTTCACAGGGCTGTGCTCCAGCCTCCTCACCAGCCTTGGTGCCCTTCTCTGGACACATTCAAGCACCTCATCATCTTCAATTGAGGGGCCCAGAACTGGACACAGCACTCAAGGTGTGGCCTAACCAGTGCCAGTACAGGGGCAGAAGGACTGCCCTGGTCCTGCTGGCCACACTGTTCCTGGCATTGGCTTCTTGGCCACCTGGGCACACTGCAGGCTCATGTTCAGTTAGCTGTTGACCAGTAACCCCAGGCCCCAGAGTGCTCTCCAGCCACCCTGTCCCCAGCCTGTGCTGCATGGGGTTGTGGCCAAAGTGCAGGACCTGGCACTTGGACTTGTTAAAACTCCTGACACTGGACTGAGCCCATCTGTCCAGCATGTCCAGGTCCCTCTGCAGAGCCCTCCTGCCTTCTAACAGCTCCACACTTGCTCCCAGCTTGGTGTTGTTGCAAACTGACTGATGGAGGACTCAATCCCCTCCAGATCATCTGTGAAGATATTAAGGAGAGGGCCCTTGTCAAAGGATTTGAGAAGCAATAGATACTACTATGCTTAGTGGCACTCTAAAACCCCCAAACCTCAAAATCTAGATTGCAAACTCATCAGGAAGGAAGAACTCCAATTTGTCAATTATTCGTGTGCTGTGGGGTGCTTCGACTATCTTAGATGGCTGGTGCAGAAATTTGCACTGGAAGCAGTCTGTGGTTATTTGAATGCATTGCCTTGGCATCCCCAAACCAAATAAGTAATTTGGTTTTACTGCTACAAGAAACTCAGAGAACATTGTTACATTCTGCTGGCTTTTGCTTCTCTTCTAAGTAACCACACTTCATCTGCGATGCTAAAGGGAAGGAAGGAGGAAGAGATAAGAGACAGTCCTGAGGATTGCTGTCAGCAAATAGCAGTCTTAGCGAGCAGATCCCCACAGACTGATCCAACACAGAACTTCCCAAGCAGTTCCCAGGGCCACGATGTTTGCAGCTTGTGACAATATGCTCCTCAGAGGTTCCTTCCAACCCCCCATGCCGGGATTCAGGGACGGTGCGAGCCGTAGCGGCCAGCAGAAGCGCGTCTGGGGTGCTGTGCTCGCAGCACTGGTACGCAGCGAGGCAAGCGCCAGGTGCAGCCCTCAGGTACCCACACACAGCTGCACACTGCTGCACCAGGCTGCACCTGTGTGGTGGTTTAGCAGTTACCTGCCCCCCCACCTTTTGCTATAAACCCCAGCTAGGACTCAGAAACCCTGGAAGTTGATAAATGAAGCTTTATATTTACAGCAATGCACAATATACAAGCAAATATTTACAATGTATAACAGATATTTACAGATATATACAGTGAAAAGGTAATACAGAAACACCACACCCCTCCAAGAGATCAAAATCCCCAAGAGGGGTAACCAACAACCCTGTCACGAGATAGCACTAATTAAATGTGATATCTCGCAGAGAAGGCATCCTAGTGCCCTCCTCACCGGTTCTTTTAGGTTTCGGTCGGCAGAAATAGACGAACGCGTTGCTTAAAGGTCAGGTATAAACGTTTAACAACCAGAACTGGGGAAAACAGAGAGGTTACATGCAAAAATAGATCCCGACGCACCTACAAAATGCCCGCAAGGCACGAGGTGGGGGGGAAACACGCTTCTTCCCGAACCCGAGGTGGGGGGGGGGGAAGAAGGGAAAACCAACTTAGCC
>VWZI01007838.1:22125-40275 GCA_013396835.1 Psilopogon haemacephalus
AAATAGGGAAATAGGGAGATAGATAAAGAGAGAGATTAGCCTTGCTGCTTTGGGAGAGCTGCCGTGCTTCGCTGCCTGCTGCCGGCTGCCTGTTGCTGTGCACGTGGCTGGGCTCTTCACAGCCATGGTGGGAGACGATGGTGAACGAGGAGAGTGAGGAAGAAGAGTGAGGAAGAAGAGCAACTAACGGTTGCTGTGCCCCCCCTTAAATACCCTCGGGAGCATGTGAGACTGACCAACAGGCACTCAGCATCCTTCAGCTGGCCAATTGGTTTAAAAAGCTCCACGCCTGCGTGCTGCCCAGGGCATCCCTGGCTCCGGGGGGCCACGTGGGTTCCCCCTGCCCCCTCAACTCCTCCCGGACCTTGGACGGTAGGGGGAGGAGAGAGCCCAGGGGTTGGACCAATTCTGGGGTATTTTCACCCCATACCGGGACAAACCCCTACCACCTTTCCCCTCTTCCCCAATCTTATCTCACCACCTGTTGATGCTGCAGATAGGAGGTAGATCGGCCAGGGGGATTGGCAGTAGGAAAGAAGTTAGTAGAATTATTAAAAATCAGCTACAGAAGACAGAGACAAAGGAACCATGCAAGGAGCAGCTGCAGCCAGAGAGGCCTAAAGCACTCTGCCTTGTCTATATTTGGGTTACACTCTTAAAACAATTTTTTTTTTCCTTTCTCAGTAAAGTTGTGAGTGAAGTGACACAATGTATTTTCATTTCTCAGCCAATAGTCTAATTTCTCACTCAAATTCTCCAATTAGTTCAAACCAGCACAGCAGGGTGAACAGCACAGGATGAACAGCAGCGGTCAGAGACAGAAAGCTGAACACTGTCTCCGCAGCGGGCACCTCGAGCACGACTGCAGGAGGGGGCCGGGACCTGCACTTGGCTTGGTTCGTGCATGATGCCCCCTGCTGGGGCTGCAACAGCCACCCAGAGAACCCCCAGACAAGCCCTCTGATAGAACCCCAGGTAACCCACAGATAGACCCCCAGTCAAATCCTCTAATAGACCCCCAGACAACGCCTGGCATAGACCCCCCAGGCAAGCCTGCTGATAGACTCCCAGGTAACTCTCACATAAATTGTCAGATAAACCCTCAGAGAGACTCCCAGGTAATCCCCAGATAAACCCCCAGGTAACTCCCAGGTAAATCCCCAGATAAGCCCCCAGGTTGTGGTGGTTTGAACTAATTGGAGGATTTGAATGAGAAATTAGACTAAAGGCTGAGAAAGAAAAACACTGATGATGCTACTCAGGTTTACTGAAAAAGAAAAAAAAATGTTTAAGAGTTGTAAGCCAAAGATAGATAAGTCAGACTGCTTTGGTCTGCGGCTGCTGTTGCATGGCTCTCTCTCCCTGCTTTTGTAGCTGGATCTGAATAATTTCACTAACTTCTTTCCTGCTGATAATCCTCCTATCCAATCTACCTTCACCTAACTGCTGCACAAGACAGACGGTGAGATCTAAGACTGGGGAGAAGGGAAGGTGTTTAAAACACCCTCTTAGGGACTTTGGTCTCTGAGAGGAGTGTGATGTTTCTCTATTACCTTTTCACTGTATATATCTGTAGATATCTGTTATATATTGTAAATATCTGCTTGTATATTGTGCAAAACTGTAAATATAAAGCTTCATTTATTAACTTCCAGCTGTCTGAGTCTAGCCTGGGTTATTTCAAAGTGTGCGGGGGCAGGTAACTGCTGAACAACCACATTATTTTTAATTGGCTTACTGAATGTGGGGTAGAGGTTAAATTACATTTGTTTGATTGCTAATTAATCCTGGAAGTTAAAAATGAAGCTGACCTTGCTGTTATAATCGATCATTTCTTCTGTGACAATGTGGTTTTTATATAGATGGCTTGTGGCTAAATTTGGTATTGTTCTATGGGATATGGCATGGAAGAAGATTGAAGGAACGTTTTGGAATTTTGGCAATTATATATTTTTATTATTGGTTTTAATATTACTGAGATAGTTAGCAATGCTATTTTTGGTACTTTTAACAAGTCAGAAAATATCAGTAATTAAATGAGCTATTCTCCCACTCTGGTACGTGTTATTTTGCCAAAGAGCAGTATTCC
This sequence comes from Psilopogon haemacephalus, assembly GCA_013396835.1. Lineage (NCBI taxonomy): Eukaryota > Metazoa > Chordata > Aves > Piciformes > Megalaimidae > Psilopogon > Psilopogon haemacephalus. The sequence goes on from VWZI01007838.1 coordinate 24,215, forward strand.
TGACTCTTCCCAAACTTCTATTCAAAGACACGGTGATATATTTAATGTATGTCATCGTTTTCCTATTAATTATAATTTTAATCTTAATTTCTGCTCTAAGTTTGAAAGCATTGGCTACCATTTAAAAAAAACAGAGAGATTGTGCCAGGAGACAGAAAAACAAAGAAGATCTATTCAAACATGTTCAGATTCTGTCTGTATGCCCGGAAAGTGTAAACAAAACAATGCTGATAATACGGCACCTGTTGACAAAAATGAAAGACAAACAGCCCAAAGCCCTATTCCCGCTACTAGTTTCAATTCTCAGAGAGCAATTTCTAATTCCAACCCAAAAGACAATTCTGATTCTAAGGAAGCAGCAGCTCAAGCTCCCCAAAATTCAGATCCTCTAGAAGGAAAATCTTCCACTAGGCTGGCCCCTGCAAAGAATAGACTTAAACTTGGATCAAAGGATGGCTCAAAGGAAGACTTAGGGACAGGTACTTCTGGTGCTCAGGAGGAGGAAGAAGAGGAGAAACTTAAAGATTTGACTGGTTTACTGAGAGCTAAATACGAGGACAATGTAGGATTAGCTACCAAAGGGGAAGATGGCTCTCAGGAAATCAGGAATGCTCTTAGGAGAGTTTTGTTTGGCCAGACACCAGCAGCTCCAACAAGGAGAGGAAGAGGAGAAGGATGACATCCAGGGCTCAAATGATCCCCTCAGAGAAGTCAGGGAAGTTAGAAAGCAATATTCAAGGGAATCAGAAGAGACAATCCTAAGCTGGCTGCTCAGATGCCCTACTATTGCTGAAAATGCCCTACAGGTAGGAGACAAGTCTGCAAAGCAGCTAGGCCCACTTGCAAAGGAGAGTGGACATGACAACACAGTTCAACGATCTGTCACTCAGTGATCCACAATGCATTGGAGAAAGGCAAATCTCCAGAACACATACAGTTCATCGATTACATTGTTATGTGGACCCAAACTGCTGAGCAAGTCTTCAAGAAAGGTAACAAAATAATTGACATTCTGTTGCAAGCAGGTTTTGCCAACAAGAGAGACCTTCAAGGGACCTTCCAGAGAAATTAAATTTCTGGGAGTGCAGTGGCAGGATGGTCACCGTCACATTCCACAGGATGTGATAAACGTGGCTATAGAGGTTCAGAGGCAAATTATACCCCAACAAAGAAAGAAATACTAGTAGCCTATGAAGGAGAGAAAGCAGCTTCTGAAGTGATTGAAACTGTCACAACTGCTTTTAGCTCCTAGATTGACAGTTCTAAACTGGATGTTCAAAGGCAAAGGTTCATCACCTCATCATGTTAAAAATGCAACCTGGTCTAATTGGATGGCTTTGATAACCCAACGAGCATGCATGGGTAATCTCGATCGACCTGGTATGATAGCAGTGATCACCAACTGGCTGGAAGGCAAAGGCTGTACAAAACATCCAGAGGAGAAAACAATTCATGCTGAGGAAGCTCCTCCCTATGGTGATCTTTCTGAACAGGAAAAGAACCATGATTTGTTCACTGATGGTTCCTGTCATCTTGTTGGGAACAAGCTAAGATGGAAGTCAGCAGTCTGGAGTCCTACCAGGAGAGTTACTGAAGCAAAAGATGGAGAAGGTGAATCCAGTCAATTCGCTGAGGTAAAAGTAGTCCAACTTGTTCATGATGTGGCTGAATGGGAAAATTGGCCTATCCTTTACCTCGACACTGACTCATGGATGGTAGCCAATACTCTATTGGGTTGGCTAAAGGACTGGAAAAAGAGTGGTTGGCAGAGAAAAGGAAAGCCTATTTGGTGTGCTGATCTGTGGCAGGACATAGATGCATGACTGCAGAGAATTCCAGTTAAGGTGCGGCACGTAGATGCACACATGCCTAAAAAGAAAGCTACTAAGGAACATCAACATAACCATCAGGCAGATCAAGCTGATAAAATTTCTCGCATTGACACAAACAGTGATTTGATCTTGATTGGAAATACCGAGGTGAACTGTTCTTAGCTCGGTGGGCCCATCTGGACATCAAGATAGGGATGCAACATACCGATGGGCAGGTGATAGGTCAATTGACTTATCCATGGACGCTATCAACCAAGTCATACATGACTGTGGTATCTGTGCTGCTGTTAAGCAGGCTAAGCAAATCAAGCCCTTATGGTATGGTGAGAGATAGTCAAAGTACAAGTATGGCGATGTTTGGGAGATTGACTACATCACTTTGCCTCATTCTCACTCTGGCAAGCAGTATGTACTAACGATGGTAGAGGCAAGCAAGGGGTGGCTGCAAACCTATCGAGTTCCACATGGTACTGCATATAACACCATTCTTGGTTTGGAGAGACAAATCATATGGGACATGGAACTCCAGAGAGAACTGAATCACACAATGGCACTCATTTCAAGAACAATCTTGTGGAAAACTGGGCCAAAGAGCATGGTATTGAGTGGATACACACCAGCTTCAGGAAAGATCAAACGCTGCAACGGTTTGCTAAAGACCACCCTAAAAGCCATGGGGGGCAGAACTTTCAAAAACTGGGACAAACATTTAGCACAAGCAACCTTGTTAGTAAAGAGTAGGGGTTCTGTAAACAGAGAAGGACCTGCCCAGTCAGATTTGGTACAAACAGTGGATGGTGATAGAGTTCCTGTTGTAAGTGTAAATAATCTGTTAGAGAAAACTGTTTGGGTGTTTTCTCCTTCAGGCGAAGGGAAACCCGTCTGACGGATGGTTTCTGCAGAAGGTCCTGGTCATACATTCTGGGTAATGCAGGAGAAGGGTGAAATCCAGTGTATTCCACAGAGAAATCTAACCTTAGCTGAGAGAGTTTAAATTCAGAGTGTATAATACAAGCTGTTAGGAGTTTTCTGTTGTAGGTTTTGCCTGGCATCCAACACAAGAGAATCTACAGTACGTGAGCATGAACCCAATGTCACATGGGAGTCCCTGGTCTCATCTCGTCTGTGAGGAGACAAACTGTTTCCTTTTTTCTGAGCTTTCGAATCATCTACACCCAAGATAGATCCAGAACAAAGTGCAAACTGAATTTGTAATATTCATTATTGTAAATATTGTTTTAGATTAGACAGGTAATTCTCAGTAAACTTTGAGTGAAGTAGACAGAGAAGGATTTTGCTGATTTGATCTAATTGGAGGATTTGAATGAGAACTTAGACTAAAGGCTGAGAAAGAAAAACACTGATGATGCTACTTCACTCATAGGTTTACTGAGAAAGAAAAAAAATTGTTTAAGAGTTGTAAGCCAAAGATAGATAAGTCAGACTGCTTTGGGGCATGGCTGCTGTTGCATGGCTCTATCTCTCCCTGCTTTTGTAGCTGGATCTGATTAATTTCACTAACTTCTTTCCTGCTGATAATCCCCCTTGCCAATCTACCTTCTCTTATCTGCTGCATGAAATGGATGGTGAGATAAGATTGGGAAGGGGGGAAAGTGGTAGGGTGGTTAAAACCCCCTCTTAGGGACTTTGATCTCTGAGAGGGGTGTGTTGTTTCTGTATTACCTTTTTACTGTATATATCTGTGGATATCTGTTATATATTGTAAATATCTGCTTGTATATTGTGCAAAGCTGTAAGTATAAAGCTTCATTTATTAACTTCCAGCTGTCTGAGTCTAGCCTGGGTTATTTCAAAGTGTGTGTGGACAGGTAACTGCTGAACCACCACACAGGTAACCCCCAATAAATCCTCCAATAAATCTTGAGTTAACCCCCCAGACAGTTCCCAGCACCCAGGAGTTGATGTCTGGCTTTGGGCTGCAGCATCCCTCAGACACCCAGCACTCATGTCCTGACATCTGGCTTTGGTCTGCACCCAGGAGGTGATGTCTGGCCTTGGCTGTGGCACCTTCCAGAGCAGGCATTTGTTGTCCAATACTTCACCTTGGCAAGGTTTGTTTAACTCTAGCTGTGGATGTTTCTATTTTACCTGCTTCCTTCTTGTCTCGGTACTGGTGGATCCCAATATCTCCATCTGTACAAATGAATGTAAAGTTAGTTAATAATGGATGTGACACTGCATACAAAACATAACTTAGCAGTTCAGCATGTAACAGCATCTGTTTTTGCTGGCTATCTAAAGCATTGGGTGCAGGACTTCCAAGAAGCAGCAAGCAAAGGCTGAAAGAGAATCAATCACAGAATTATCTTGGTTAGAAGGGACCTTCAAACACTTCTGCAGTCACCAGGGACATCCTCCACTACAGCAGGTTGCTCACAGCCCTGTCCAGCCTCACACTGACTATCTCTAGGCATAGGCCCCAACCACTCCCTGGTGCAGTGTTCCAGCAGTCTCCTGCTACGGAACTTGTTCCTCACATCCAATATCAATCTGATCTGCTCTAGTTTGCAGCCATTGCTCTCATATTGTCCCCTCAGTCCTTTGGGAACAGTCCCTCTGCAGCCTTCTTGTAGCTTCTTCAGGTCCTGGCAGGCTGCTCTTAGGTCTGCATGGAGGCTTCTCTTCTCCAGGCTGAACACCTCCTTCAGCCTGTGTCCATAGCAGAGCTGCTCCAATCCCTTGATCATTTTTATGGCCTCCTCGGGACCCTCTCTATGAGGTCCATGTCCTTCCTGTGATGAGGGCTCCAGAGCTGGACACAGCCCTGCAGGTGAGGTCACAACAGAGCAGAGCAGAGCAGAGGGGCAGAATGTGACAGGTTATTTCATTTCTTTGGAGCTGTCAGTTCCTTCACACACATTTTTACTCTCTTTTAGATGCCAACATGCTCAAGTATTTTTACCATCTTCCTAATTAGCATCTGATGTCCTTTCACAAAGAAAGCTGATAGTGACAAGTGTACCCTAGAGTCCTGAACTCATCAAGCTGCCCTTTCAAAGGTAGGTATTATTGTCTGCCTGCTTCCTATGTGGATGTTTCATCTCCACTGGAGCTGCAGGTCACACTAGCCAGCTTCTGAGGTGCCTGACGAGTAAACACTTCAGTGGCAAACTCCACCAGGGAGATCTAAGCATGGATTCAAGGGTTATGGTTTAAAATAATCTGACACTGCCCTTGTCTTACTCCAAACTCAGACAGGAACAGAGCACAATGTCTGTCAGAGGGAATGTGGGAAGGCAGTGCAATGGCAGGCAGCTCTCCTGCCTTACAGGTGTAGGTTTGCAGGGAACGAGGAAGAAAGAAGTTCAAAGGAGGACGAATCCCAGTTATGTGCTTACTGAAGCCATCGGCCAGTTCTAGGAAACACAGCTTTGGGCTTTCTGGCATGGCTGTGACAGATTCTCATGCAAAGGTGGGATGCTGAGACACAATGACATCCACCTGAGTGCTCCTTTAGCTTCACTTGGGTGTCAGTAACACTCAAGCTGATATCCCAAAACAGCAATGCACACAACAGTAGGCAGGCAGTGTCAGAGAGAACATTTCAATATGGCCCACTTAGAAACCACTGAGCTTTCTTTCAGTGTTGTGCATGGGTGTGATTAACACCCTAGAGTTGGTTTAGTTCCTGGAGTCTCTCCTCCCCCTTCTGTACAAGGTCTGGAAGGGGTTGAGGGGCGGGGGCACACCACATGGCCCCAGGACCCAGGGAAACCTCGGGCTGCATGTATGCGTGGGACTATTTTGAACCAATTGGTCAGTTAAAGAATGCTGGATACCTATTGGTCAGTTTCACGCACCCCTAGGGTATTTAGGCAGGGGCCAGAGGCCGTTAGAAGTTCTTCTTCGTCATCCTTCTTCATTCTCCCGTCATGCTGTGAAGAGCTCCAGCCACGTGCAGCAGAAAGGCAGCAGCAGCAGGCATCACAGCTTTACAGAGAAGTGACAAGGCTAAACCCCTTCTCTCTCCCCTTCTCTCTCTATCCGGTAATAAGTCAGTCCTTCTCGTTCCCCTTTTTCTTGGGAAGAAGCGTTGTTCCCCACCCCCACCTCGCGCCCCGCGGGTTTATAGGCACGACTGGGGTCTGTTTGTATGTAAGTTCTCTGTTCCCTAAATTCTGACTGTTAAACTGTTTATGTGGCATTTTGAGCAATTTGTGCATTTGTTCCCTGCCGACCACATACCCAAAGAACCCGGGGGACTCCAGGATCCCCTCCGCGGATATCAACACTAATTAAATCGATATCCCACGACACAGTGTTCTGCTTCAGCACTTGCAAGCCAAGCTGGAAGAAGGTCACTTACATACGGCTAGCAAGGAGCCATGTGCCTCCTGACACCCTAAAAAGTCCCTCTCCAGCTTTCTTGTAGCACCCTTCTGGAAGGCCACAATAAGGTCTGCTGTGGGCCTTCCCCTCTCCAGACTGAACAGCCCCAACTCTCTCAGCCTGTGCCCAGAGCAGAGCAGCTCCAGCCCTCTGCTCATCCTCAGGGCCCTTCTCTGGGCACCTCCAGCTCTTTCCTGTCACAGGGCTCCAGAGCTGGGCACAGTACTCCAGGTGGGGTCTCACCAGTGTGGAGTAGAGGGGCAGAATCCCCTTCCTGGCCCTGCTGCCCACACTGCTCTTACCCCAGCCCAGGCTCTGGTTGCTCTCTGGGCTGCAGGTGCACACTGCTGGCTCATGTTCAGGTTCTCATCCACCAGCACCCCCAGGTCCCTCTCTCCAGGGCTGCTCTCAAGCCAGGCACTGCCCAGCCTATATCGGTGCCTGGGATTGCCCTGAACCAGCTGCAGGAGTTTGAACTTGGTCTTGTTGAGCCTCACGAGGTTGGCTTGGGCCCAGTTCTGCAGCTTGTCGAGGTCACTCCAGTGTGTCAGCCACATCACAGAGTTTGGTGTCCTTGCAAGTATAAAATCTCAAAGTCATCATGCAAAGCACAAAGAACATGCAGCATTTTTTTATTGCCATGCTAAGACCAAAGCACAGCCCCTCTGCAAATTACTTGGTTGCAGACCTTCATTCACCTAGAGTCATGAAACTGCAGCTTGCCATCAAGGAGGGCACTGCTCTCTAAGAAGAAAAATGCAGCCAATTAAATGCAACCTTAACACCCTTGAAGGGATGCTCCAGTTGCATGATGAAGGAAGCCAAGCAGCTGGCCAAGTTCTCATGCCCTCACAGTGGTACCCACTTGACTGGTGTCCAGAAGTCAGCAGCTGTTCAGCAACCACCAACAAGCTTTGCTGAGTTGTTGTGGGACACAGTGGTGGCTCACCTCTAACTCGTAAGTTAGTCCTTAAAGACCACAGGAACATCTCAGTCAGGCAGAAAGACATCTGGTGGCAGATGGAGCTCTGTCAGAAGGAAAGAAACTGGGTGAGCAGATCTGAGCCTGAATGCCCAGAGTAGCTGCAGGGATTTTGGACACTAAACTGCACAAGCAACTCAATGACCCTGAATCCTCAGAGCAACTGCAGGTGTTTTGGACACAAAGTGCTGGAAGAACCTGGCACCAGCAATGTTTTGTTACCTCTAAGTTGTAGTTTTTGACTACAACAATATAAGCAACACAGAGGAAAGATCAGGACAAGAAACATGTCTCTACATAGATCCTGTTAAACACTGCAAAAGGTCCCCTAAGGATGGGTTTGATCCCCTGAAGGTGTTTGAAAGAGGCAGAGATGTGGTGCTGAAGGCCATGGCTTAGCCCCAGCTGTGAGTTAGAGAATGGTTGGGCTGGATGAGCTGAAAGGGTTTTGTGGATCCACGAATTCTCCAGAACTACAGCTATAACCTGTTCACAGTGTTGTGAGAAACCCATCTGAATATTTCCACCAGGGCATGTGCTGTGGTTCAAAGAAGCATTAGGAATCAACTCAGACAGTCCCTGAGGAACTCCTTGTGATACTGTAGTTATAACTGGGCCATCAGACCGAGGACTTCTCTAGCTAAACTTAAGAATCCACCAAAAGCTGCCCTTGGAGGGGCAGTCTGCATCAACACAGAACATTTGAGAAGCACTCATGGCACAGCGCTGCACAGCAACTCTTCTTTTTTGAAGTGGGCTCCTCATTTCCTTTGCATTTGTACCACATAGGCCATGAATCCATGACAAGGTAACTGCAGAACTCCTACCACACAGAATATCAGACATTTACATCACAGAATCACAGAATGTTAGAGGTTGGAAGTGACCTCCAAAGGTCATCCAGTCCAGCCCCTCTTCCAAAGCAGGGTCACCCAGAGTAGTCCACACAAGAATGCTTCCAGGTGGGGTTGGAAGGTTCCAGAGAAGGAGACTTCACAACCTCTCCAGGCAGCCTGCTCCAGGGCTCGAGCAACCTCACTGTAAAGAAGTGAAGGGAATGGAATAGACCTTCAGCATGGGTGGGAGCGAGGGTTTGAGTACAATGAGAAATGAGAAGCATGGTGGTTTGATGAACTTGGGAACCAGTTTTGTTATTGAGCCATATGGTTGTTTGGGTTCACAAAGCTTTCCAGGATCATCCAGTCCAACCACCAGCCCAGCACCGCCATGGACACTAAACCATGTCTCCAAGTTCCATGGCCACATGGTTCTGGAACACCTCCAGGAATGTGGAACCCACCACCTCCCTAGGCATCCTGTTCCAGTCCCTGACCACTCTTGCAGCAAAGAAATTTTTCCTCATCTCAAGCATAAATCTCTCCTGGGGCACCTTGAGGCTATTTCCTCTCCTATTACTTTCTCCTAGGGAGCAGAGCCCAACATCCCACCTGGCTCCAGCCTCCTCTCAGGGACCTGTAGAGAGCAATAAGATTTTCCCTCAGCCTCCTCTTCTCCACACTAAACACCCCTAGCTCTCTCAGCTGCTCCTCCCCAGCCCTCTTCTCCAGACTCTTTCCCAGCTCTGTTGCCCCTCAGAAAGGCTGAGGGCAGCCCATCTTCCATGTTACCTACCCCAAAAGATTTCACATTGTATTTTTCTTATTTGATTTCTCTTTTATTATTTTTCGGTTTCTTACTTCAGCAAGTGAAACAAAACTTGACTTGCCCCAAGGCCCATGGATTCTAGATTCTAGGAAGTCATCAAACTGAGTGAAATTCTCAAAATCCCATCACAGCTTGAGTGAAAAAAAAACCAAAAACAGAACTCCCAAAAGTTTGTCTGGCAGATGGAGAGAGGCTGCATCTGCCAGGAGATACGAGTGGAATACTTTGGCACAAGTAGTCACAGAATCATAGAGCCTTATTGTAGCAATTGTGGGGGGGAGGCAGCAGGCAGGGGCAGGAATGTACTCCACAGGGCTTTTTCCCTGTGAAGACATTTATTTGCAAGACTTGTACACTTCCAGTTCTATTCATGTGGCAGTCTACAGATAATGTTCAGATCACACCCTTTACTCCTCAAGCATACTAATTACATTGGTTAATTAAATCAGACCTACACTCACATTCCATTCACACTTCCATTTATCTTATCTACCATCTACACCTAGATGGCACACCATTGTTTCATGTCACTCCCATACTTCCCCCTTGTATATTTTTTTAAAGAAATGTGTTTAATTTACTATACTCATGGTGGTGGAGCATAGTTCAGACTCTGAAACAGCAAGGCATCAATTTTTTAGTGAACGTCTCCACTTCTGATTACCATGTTGTATCAGCAGCTTTGGTTACTTATATACATCCTGTCACACAGGCATATGCCAGGAGGTGGGCAAAGCATGCCTTTAATAATATAACGTTAAAAAAACACCACTGTTTTAAAAAAATGTAACAGGAAAGTAGCTGTATTGTACCTGTGACAGCCATACTATATCCCCTCATTTCTTTATCACTTAGAAAAGTTGGTTAGCTTTGGGAAGAGAGCAGTGCTGAGACTAGCTCTGCTGGAAACACACAGCTTTAAAGTGTTTTTGAAGCTTCAAAAAATGAAACTTTTATTTCTTTACTTAGGGGTTCTCCCCAGCAGTGAACCCTAGAAGGGGACATGGAAACATCAGGCATGGCCAGATACATGGCATATGTGCAGGCTTGAGAGAGTGATGCAGAAGGGGCAGTGTGGTAGATTTAAATGAGAAGCAGGAATGGCATGAGACCCAGCTTCGGGAAGAGAGGAGCTTTCTCTACTGAACCCAGTCAGCAGCATGTGCTGAGAAAAGGAAGAAAGAAAAAAAGAAAAGAGGTCAGTAAGTTGACAGCAGCAGAGACAACGCCTGCATTAGGTGTGAGCAGATCAGTGATCTGCTTAATCTAGTGGCTGAATTGAAGGACGAAGTAGAAAGACTAAGGACTATAATGGAATGTGAAAGAGAGTTAGATTTGCAGCACCAGGCTCTGCAGGCCCTGTTAGCAGAGGGAGGTGACCCAAGAAACAGGGGGGAATGGATACAGGAACCTGACAGAAAGGGCAAGGGAAACCCCTTCCAGCCTCCCTCACCTCCTCAGTTGCCCTTGTGCAACTGAGTGATACAGGGTACTAGAGGTTGAGGGTGAAGTGATCTTGGAACCAGAAGTAACACCATCTGGGAGGTTGACTAAAGCAAATCAGTTCCCCCCTCACATCAGAACTTCTATTAAAAAAAAAAAGGTAATTGTTATTGTTGATTCCCTTCTGAAAGAAACTGAGGGCCCCATATGTCGGCCAGACCCCTCCTACAGGGAAGTATATTGCCTCCTTGGGGCCCAGGTCAGAGATGTTACCATAAGGCTGCCTAATATAGTGAACCCTCTGATTACTATCCCTTATTGGTTATGCAGGTGGGAAGTGATGAGCTAGATACCAGAGGCCTAAAGGAAGTCAAAAGGGACTTCAAGGCACTGGGAAAAGTAGTTGAGAGATCGGGAGCACAGGTAATTTTTTCACCAGTACCTTTAGTTGCAGGTAGGAATGCTGAAAGAAACAGGAAATCATGTCTGGTTAACAAGTGGCTCTGAGGCTGGTGCCACCAACAAAATTTTGGGTTCTTTGATCTTAGAGAACTTTATACTGCTAGTGACAGAGGGGGTACATCTGTCTCAGAGGAGGAGAAAGATCCTGGTACATGAGCTGTCAGGGCTTGTTGAAAGGGTTTTAAACTAGGCTGGAAGGTGGAGGGGGTTAAACATGGGAGTACTAGAGATGAAGCAAAGGAGGCTGAGTGTGTTAAGCCAGAGATAGGAGTAAAATCAGGAGCCCAGCTGAAGCGTATGTACACCAATGCATGCAGCATGGGTAATAAGCAAGAGGAGCTGGAAGCCTTGGTATGAGAGGCAAGCTATGATGTTGCTGCCAACACAGAAACATGGTGGGATGACTCACACAACTGGAGCGCTGTAACCAATGGCTACAGACTCTTCAGAAGAGATAGGTGAGGGAGAAGGGCTGGAGGAGTGGCCCTGTATGTTAGGGATGCACTACAGATTAAAGATGATCTGGTTGAGTCCCTGTGCGTAAGAATTAGGGAGAAGGTCAACAAGGCTGACATCCTGGTTGGAGTCTGCTATAGACCACTCAACCAGGAAGAAGAGGTTGATTTATTATTCTTTAAGCAGCTGGAGGCTGCCTCAAGATCACTTGCCCTCATTCTTGTGAGCGACTTCAACTTGCCAGACATCTGCTGGGAATTTAACACTGCAGAGAAGAAGCAGTCTAGAAAGTGTACAAAGGATAGCTTCTTATCCCAACTGTTATGTGAGCCTACCAGGGGTGCAGCCCTGCTCAACCTGCTGCTCACAAATAGAGAAGGGCTGGTGGGACATGTGGTGGTTGGAGGCTGCCTGGGATCCAGTGACCATGAAATAATAGAGTTTTCAATATATAGTGAAACCAGGAGGGGCATCAACACAACCTGCACACTGGACTTCTGAAGGACAGACTTGGGAAACAGCACTTAAAAAGAAAGGGGTGCAGGAAGGCTGGACCTACTTCAAGGGAGAACTCTTGAAGGCACAGGAATGGGCTGTGCCAAGGTGCTGGAAGGCAAGCCAATGAGGGAGACAACTGGACTGGATGGGCAAAGAGCTTCTAAGCAAATTACAGGGAAAAAAGAGGGCACATCACCTTTGGAAAAAAGGGGAGGTATCCCAGAAAGAGTTTAAAGGCATTGCTAGGTATTATAGGAAAAAAAAAATTAGAGAAGCAAAAGCCCACTTAGAATTTAGATTAGCCACTGCTGTAAAGCAGAACAAAAAATGTTTCCATAAAAATACCAATGGCAAAAGAAGGGGCAAGGACAACCTACACTCTTTACTGGATGTGGAAGGGAAAATACTTACAAAAGATGAGGAAAAGGCTGAGGTATTTAACACCTTCTTTGCCTCAATCTACAATAGTGGGACAGATTGTCTTCAGGACAACTGGCCTCCTGAACAGACAGATGGAGCCAGGGACCAGTATAGTCCCCCTGTAATCCAAGAGGAAGCAGTAAGGGACCTGTTGAGACACTTGGATCCTCACAAGTCCATGGGACTGGACGGAATCCATCCTAGGAGTAGTGGTTTAGCTAAGACTCAGAAAAACACTGGAAGTTAATGAATGAAGCTTTATATTTACAGCAATGCACAATATACAAGCAAATATTTACAAGGTATAACAGATATTTACAGATATATACAATGAAAAGGTAATACAGACACCACACCCCTCCCAGAGACCAAAATCCCCAAGAAAGGGTAACCAAACCCCCCCTATCACCTTTCCCCCCTTCCCCAGTCTTATCTCACCACCAGTTGATGCTGCAGATAAGCTGAAGTAGATCGGCCAGGGAGATTAGTGATAAAATGAGTTAGTAGTTTTACTCTGAATTAGCTACCAAGAGAAAGGGAAAGGAGACCATGCAAGAGAAGCAGCCGCAGCCAGAACAGACGGAAGCCATCTGCTATCTGTTGTTTTCAGAACAGTTCTTAAAAACAAATTTTTTTCTTTCTCATGAAAACTCGGTGAAGTGGCATACTGTGTTTACCTTTCTCAGCCAATAGTCTAATTTCTCACTCAAATCCTCCAATTAGCTCAAACCAACACACTAGGATGCTGAGAGAGCTGGCAGATGAGCTGGCCAAGCTGCTCTATCAACAGTTATGGCTCACTGGAGAGATTATTGAAGAGCAGAAGCTGGCCATTGCAATGCCCATCCACAGGAAGGGCTAGAAGGAGAAACCAGAAATTACAGACCTGTCAGCCTGACCTCAGTGCCAGGCAAGGTTATGGAACAGGGCATCTTGAGAGCAATTACACAGCACTTACAGGATGGCCAAGGGATCAGGCCCAGCCAGCATGGGTTTGGGAAGGGTAGGTCCTGCCTGACCAACCTGATTGACTTTTACAATCAGGTTACCTGCCTGGTGAACATAGGGCAGGCTGTGAATGTAGTCTACCTGGACTTCAGCAAAGCCTTTGACACTGTCTGCCACAACAAGCTCCTGGCAAAGCTGGCAGCTCGTGGCTTGGACAGATCCACTCTGAAATGGGTCAAGAACTGGCTGGAGGGCCAGGCCCAGAGAGTGGTGGTGAATGGTGCCACATCCAGTTGGCGACCAGTCACTAGTGGTGTGCCCCAGGGATCAGTGCTGGGCCTGATCAATATCTTTATTGATGACCTGGACAAGGGAATTGAGTCCATCATCACTAAGTTTGTAGATGACACGGCCCTGCAGAGGGACCTAGACAGGCTGGATGGGTGGGCAGAGGCCAATGGGATGAGATTTAACAAAGCTAAGTGCAGAGTTCTACACCTTGGTCACAACAACCCCAGGCAGCACTACAGGCTGGGGACAGAGTGGCTGGAGAGCAGCCAGGCAGAGAGAGACCTGGGGATGCTGGTAAATAGTAGGCTGAACATGAGCCAGCAGTGTGCCCAGGTTGCCAGGAGAGCCAGTGGCACCCTGGCCTGTATCAGGAATAGTGTGGCCAGCAGGACAAGGGAGGTTATCCTTCCCTTGTACTTGGCACTGGTCAGGCCACATCTTGAGTACTCTGTCCAGTTCTGGTCCCCTCAATTCAAGAGAGATATTGAGGTACTGGAATGTGTCCAGAGAAGGGTGACGAAGCTGGTGAGGGGTCTGGAGCATAAGCCCTATGAGGGAAGACTGAGGAAGCTGGGGTTGTTTAGCCTGGAGAAGAGGATGACCTCTTTGCCCTCTACAACTACCTAAAGGGAGATGGCAGCCAGGTGGGGGTTAGTATCTTCTCCCAGGCAATCAGCAACAGAACAAGGAGACACAGTTTCAAGTTGTGCCTGGGGAGGTATAGGCTGGATATTAGGAAGAAGGTCTTCACAGAGAGAATGATTTGCCATTGGAATGGGCTGCCCAGGGAGGTGGTGGAATCACTGTCCCAGTGAGGTGTTCAAGAAAAGACTGGATGGAGCACTAGTGCCATTGGATAGGGCTGGGTACTAGGTTGGACTGGATGAGCTTCCAACCTGGCTGATTCTTATTCTGTTCTGTTCTGTTCTATTCTATTCTATTCTATTCTATTCTATTCTATTCTATTCTATTCTATTCTATTCTATTCTATTCTATTCTATTCTATTCTATTCTTTCTAAAGATTCTGTCCATCAATTACAACTACAGATCATAATCCATGGTTACACCTATGGAATTTATACATTAAAAAGTATGACAAGCCATAGTAGACAACAAGCTATGCACAAAGACCATAGTATATATATTTAATGTGTGTCATAATTCTCCTATTAGTTATAATTTTATTCCTAATTTCTGCTCTAAGCCTGAAAAGCGTCTGCTACAACTTTCTAAAAAATGCTAGATAGGGCTAAGAGAAACAGAGCTGTTTCTATTCAGGCAGGGTCAGACAGTAGTTATGGCAACTTTCAAAGAAAATGTTCCCATAACAATGCTGATAGTACTGCAGCTGTTGACAAAAATATAATAGGCAATAAAAGACAAGCCACTCAGGACAGCGAAAGCCCTATTCCTGCATTCTCCTGGAAGTTTGAATTCTCAGAGAGCAATTTCTAATTCCAACCCAAAAGACAATTCTGATTCTAAGGAAGCAGCAGCTCAAGCTCCTCAAAATTCAGATCCACTAGAAGGAAAATCTTCCACTAGGCTGGCCTCTGCAAAGAATAGACTTAAACTTGGATCAAAGGATGGCTCAAAGGAAGACTTAGGGACAGGTACCTCTGGTGCTCAGGAGGAGGAAGAAGAGGAGAAACTTAGTCTTAGTTTACTGAGAGCTAAATATGAGGACAATGTAGGATTAGCTACCAAAGGGGAAGATGGTTCTCAGGAAATCAGGAATGCTCTTAGGAGAGTTTTGTTTGGCCAGACACCAGCAGCTCCAACAAGGAGAAGAAGAGGAGAAGGATGACATCCAGGGCTCAAATGATCCCCTCAGAGAAGTCAGGGAAGTTAGAAAGGAATATTCAAGGGAATCAGAAGAGACAATCCTAAGCTGGCTGCTCAGATGCCCTACTATTGCTGAAAATGCCCTACAGGTAGGAGACAAGTCTGCAAAGCAGCTAGGCCCACTTGCAAAGGAGAGTGGAGAAACACCTGGCAACCAATCTTGGTGTGGTTAGCTTGTGGACACGTCTTCTGCTGGCTGTGAGTACGAGATACACCTCCTGAGATGACTTGCCATGGGTAGCTAGGAAATGGAACACAGTTGAGCAGGGAATTAAGCTTCTGAAGGAGTTTGCTGTGAAGGAAGTGCTTTATGGAGATCATGCCATACATAAGCCTGATAACATTCCTCTTGGAACACATCTCATAAAGGATTTTATTAAACTTGCTCCTTCATCCTATGCTAACATCCTAGCTAGCAAGTTTCTATCAAAGGGTGATAGTGGAAGGCTCACTGTTGGTGAATTTATTGATCAACTGAGGCAGATAGAGGACAGCTTGTCACATAATACTCTAGTCTCTGCCATAGAAACTATGACTACAGAGCTAAAAGATAGCATGAAAGAACTGAAGGAGGAACTCAAAATTTCCATCTCCAATCTGGCAAAGGATACCATTCCATCATCATCTGAATGGGTGCGTGTTTCAGCCATGAGGAAGACATGCCCACCTCCTGCAAGGCAATTCNCCGATCTAATTACTCTGCATAATCCTGCGGGACCAATTTGGTGAGAACATGGGATGGTCAACCTACTTTAGTCCTTTCAAAGAGAGTCAGGGAATTGCAGAGTGACAGAAACAGAGGCAGTAATGACAGAAGAGTAGCTGTCATTTCTTCAGCTCCTCAGAGCAATTGCAGTTATTCTAATAA
>VWZI01007839.1:0-42033 GCA_013396835.1 Psilopogon haemacephalus
TTCCTTCACAGCAAACTCCTTCAGAAGCTTGATTCCCTGCTCAGCCGCGTTCCACTTCCTAGCTACACATGGCAAGTCATCTTGGGAGGTGTATCTCATACCTACAGCCAATAGAAGACGTCCACAAGCTAACCACACCCAGATCGGTTGCCAGGTGTTTGTCCACTCCACTATCCTTTGCAAGTGGGCCTAGCTGCCTTGAAGACTTGTCTCCTACCTGTAGGGCATTTGCACCAATACTACGGCATCTCACCAGCCAGCTTAGGATTGGCTCTCTTGATTCCCTTGAGTATTTCTTTATAACTTCCCTGACCTCTCTAAGGGGATGTCATCCACCTCTTCTCCTGGCTGATCTGTTGGTAGATGGTAATACAAAACTCTTCTAACAGCATTTCTAATTTCCTCAGAACCATCATCTGTCCTTTTAACTAATCCTGCATTGTCCTCATATTTAGACCTAAGCAAACCAGTCAGATCTTTGAGGCTAATTTTTTCCTCTTCCTCTTCCTTCTGTGGGAAATGAGATGGGCAAGCAGCATTACTTAGTTCCTCTTTTGACCCAAGTTTTGATCCAACTTTAGCTGTCATCTTTGCAGGCACTAGTTTAGCAGAAGATGGAGCTTGTGGTTGGTCAGAATTTTGGGGAACCTGAACTAGTACCACATTGGCATCTACATTGTCTTTTGCATTACAGTCAGAATTTATGGTCTGAGCTGTTGAACTACCTGCAGAAGGTGGCTTATCAGAGTCAAGTTGTGTTTTGGAACTCTGTGCCTTTTTTATGTAAACAATTCTGGGACATTTATGTAAACATTGTCTGGGCGTGCAGCCAAACTCTGCTGTTTCTACTGAAGAATTTCATTGTTTACGTCTCCTGGCCCGATCAATCTGGTTTTATAAAGTCACTGCAGATTTTTTTATTCCCAAAGACAAAATTAATATTGAGGTTATTATTAATAGAAAAACTATCACACAGCTTAAATATACCACCGTGGCTTTCAAATAGAAATTATCACAGGGATCCAAGATCGTACTTTGGGGCATTATTACTCTCACCAACGCAGTTGAGTAGCTAATTTGGCTGCTATTTCCTGATTTATTAAAAGCATCAAAAACAGCATTGGAAGCTAATTCAGTTAGATTTAACCCTATGTAGCCCGTAATCCCTGATCATCTTTTTAAACTTCCACCATGCCATATTCCAAATAAAGGTACCAATTGTTGCCACAAGCCATCTGTGCAAAAAACAGAAAATCAAAGAAGGAAAAACTGAACACAGTACCCAGGTCAGCTTCATTTTTAACTTCCAGGATTTAATCAATAGTCAAACAGATGTGATTACACCTCAAGCTCCACGTTGGGCACCAATTAAAAATATGTAGTGGTTTAGCAGTTACCTGCCCCCTCACCTTCTATAAACCCCGGCTAGGACTAAAAAAAAAAACAAAACACTGGAAGTTGATAAACAAAGCTTTATATTTACAGCATTGCACAATATACAAGCAAATATTTACAAGGTATAACAGATATTTACAGATATATACACTGAAAAGGTAATACAGACACCACACCCCTCCCAGGGACCCAAATCTCCAAGAAAGGGTAACCAAACACCCCCTACCACCTTTCCCCCCTTCCCCAGTCTTATCTCACCACCTGCTGATGCTGCAGATAAGCTGAAGTAGATTGGCCAGGGAGATTAGTAGCAGGAAAGTATTTAGTAGAATAACTCTGAATTAACTACCAAGACAGAGAGACAAAGAAGACCGTGCAAGAGAAGCAGCTGCAGCCCAGAGTGGTCCGAAGCCATCTGCTATCTAGTTGTTTTCAGAACAGTTCTTAAAAACAACTTTTTTTTCTTTCTCAGTAAAACTTTGGTGAAGTGGCACACTGTGTTTACCTCTCTCAGCCAATAGTCTAATTTCTCACTCAAATTCTCCAATTAGCTCAAACCAACACAATGAAGGGTTTGGCCCCAACAAAGCTGCGAGGGCTAGGTACTTAGCACCACCAAGTCTTGTGCTGCCCCTCAATGTGCCTGGGTGGACACATGGGCATGAGACTTTTAATTCATTGGCCAAAACAATGGATGCTAGTGCCCAGTGGCACAGTTTCACTTTCAAAATGGTGTATTTAATGTGGGGTGATACAGAAACTGTGCTACTTTTTGCTGCTGCTTCCACTGACACCGGAGGTCCATTCACGGCTCTATTCACGGCAGCCACGTGTTGCAGCGTGTTGTGCAGCTTGCATCAGCAGCTCTTTCCTCCTTCTCTACTGGGAATACTTTGTATCTTTGCACCAGCGCATCATGAGTAAGACTCCATAGGTGTAGTTAGATTTTCCCTTTTACCAGGTTCCTATTTTCCAAGTTCTGACTGTTTAAACTGTTTAAGGTGTTTAATTACATATTTATAAATACCCTTTCTGTCAACCAAACATTCAAAGAATCTCAGGGAATTTTCCTGAATTTTCAAATAGTAATAATAAAAATTAATATTCCTAAAAAATTAACTATTCATATCCAATTATTAATATCCAGATCAGATACCCATCTGGGGTCATTCATGGATACAAGTCCTGGCACTGGAGCTGTGAGTTGCATGTGAAGGATAAAACAAAGCCACCAAGAATTACAACAATTCACTGCTACTGACTGGGTTGGTGCTTCCACCACTGCCATGGTGCCATATTGCACTACTTGGTAATCAGTGTAACTGGAAGGCGGAGGGGAGAAGTCTGTTCCCCCAATGCCAAAACATGGAGTTTTTCAGCTCCACTTCACAATGAAGGGTTTTGGTTTCCAGGGAGGAGAGGTTTGTCCAGATGATTCACATACTATGACAGTTCTGTTTTTTTATTAATGCCCTGGGACTGTTCTCCAGAAACCCACACTTCCCAAGATCCCATTAGAGGGAAATGCAAACAGTAAGTGAAGAATGGCCATAACCATGCTGAAAGGCACAGAAGACAGAGTTCAGCCTTCAAAGGTGGAGAGGGTTTTCACTGCTTCACAAGGGCAAAATGAAAAGGTCGGAGATGACCAGTACAGGTTGGAGAGCAGCTCTGGATCAAACAAATCTGGGGGTCCCGGTGGACAGAAGGATGCATGCACGCCAGCAACGGGCAGTTGTGGCCAAGAAAGGCTGTGCTGAGCAGGATGAGAGAGGTTCTCCTGTCCCTCCATTCTGCCCTGCTGAGGCCACATCTTCAGTATTGTGTCCAGTTCTGGGCCCTTCAGTTCAAGAATGAACTCAAGGAACTGCTTGAGAGCCCAGCCCAGAGCCACTAAGCTGCTGCAGGCAGTGGAACATCTCCCTGTGAGGACAGGCTGAGGGAGCTGGGGCTTGGTGCGGAGGAGCCTGAGGGCTGCCCTCACTGCTGCTGCTAAAGATGTGCAGGGCAGTGTGGGGAGAAGGCAGCCACGCTCTGCTCATGGGTGCCCAATTACCATCTCTGGCCATACTGCTTTGGATGCAGTCCAAAAGGCTAAGGCTTACAAGGCTACAAGCTCACACTGTTGGCTCATCACTGAATCAAAGGATGTCAGGAGTTGGAAGGGACCTCTGGACATCTTCCAGTCCAACCCCCCTTCCAGAGCAGGACCAGAGAATTTATCATAGGTCACACAGGAGCACATTTAGACAGGGCTGGAAAGTCTCCAGAGAAGGAGACTCCACAACCTCTCTGAACAGCCTGTGCCAATGCCCTGTCACCCTTACAGTAAAGGTTCTTCTTCATGTTGAGGTGCATCTTCCTGTGCTGCAGTTTCCATCCCTTGCCCCTTGTCCTATCCCAGGGCACAAGTGAGCAGATGCGGTCCCTGTCCCTTCCCTCCTGACCCCCATCCCTCAGCTATTTATAGACATTGCTCAGATCCCCTCTCAGCCTTCTCCAGACTGAACAGGCCCAGGGCTCTAAGCTTCTCTTCCTAAGGCAGTGCTTCACTCCCTTCAGCATCCTTGCAGCCCTGCATTGGACTCTCTCCAGTAGATCCCTGTCCCTCTTGAAATGGGAAACCCAGAACTAGATGCAATATTCCAGGTGAGGTCTCACCAGAGCTGGACACACTCTTCCCAATGTCCTTCAAGACCCCACTGGCCTTCTTGTCCACCAGGGCACATTGCTGTCCCATGCAGGACTTGGCGTCCACCAGACCTTCTCCACAGGGCTGCTCTCCAGCAGATCACATCCCAGTCTGTACTGGTGCAGCTTATTGCTCCTTCCCAGGTGCAGAACTCTGCACTGATCCTTACTGAACCTCATTAGGTTCCTCTCTGCCCAGCTCTCAGTCTGTCTAGGAATCAGTGAGGTGCCCAATGTGGGGCACAAACCCACTCATGTCCAGCTTCTCCCCCACCAGCACCCCAAGTCCTTCTCTGCAGGGCTGCTCTCAATCTCATCATCCTCTAGCCTGGACTGATCTCTAGGATTGCCCTAACCTAGGGGCAGGACCTTGCACTTGGCCTTGCTGAACCACCTGAGGTTCTCCTCAGCCACCTCTTCAGCCTGTCCAGGTCCCTCTGGATGCACCCATCTCATCCTTCAGACTTATCAACCACACCATCCAGCTTGTTGTCATCTGCAGACTTGCTGAAGGTGCAGCAGCCTAGAAACTGGGCACCATAGAATCACAGAATAGTTTAGGTTGGAAGAGACCTCAAAGATCATCCAGTTCCAACCCCCCACCACAGGCAGGGATACCTCCCACTAGATCAGGTCGCTCAAGACCTCATCCAGCCTGGCCTTGAACACATCCAGGGAGGGAGCAGACACAACCTCCCTGGGCAACGTGTTCCAGTGCCTCACAACCCTCACTGTGAAGAATTTCTTCCTAACATCCCGTTCAAATCTCCCCTCTGCCAATTTGAACCCATTCCCCCTCGTCCTGTCGTTACAAGACCTTGTGAACAATCCCTCCCCAGCCCTCCTGTAGGCCCCCCTCAGATACTGGTAGGCTGCTATGAGGTCTCCCCGAAGCCTTCTCTTCTCCAGGCTGAAAAGCCCCACCTCTTTCAGCCTGTCCTCATAGCAGAGGTGCTCCAGCCCTCTGATCATCTTTGTGGCCCTCCTCTGGACTCTCTCCAACAGTTCCATGTCCTTCTTGTGCTGGGGGCTCCAGAACTGCACACAGTACTCCAGGTGGGGTCTGACAAGAGCAGAGTAAAGGGGGAGAATCACCTCCCTTGCCCTGCTGGTAATGCCTCTCTTAATGCAGCCCAGGACACAGTTGCTGTCTGAGCCGCGTGTGCACACTGCAGGCTCATGTTGAGCTTCTCATCCACCCAGACCCCCAGGTCCTTTTCCTCAGAGCTGCTCTCCAGCCACTCACCACCCAGCCTGTATTTGTGCTTGGGATTGCAGCGACCCAGGTGCAGGACCTTACACTTGGCCTTGTTAAATTTCATGAGGTTAGCCTGGGCCCACCTCTCCAGCCTGTCCAGGTCCCTCTGGATGGCATCCCTCCCCTCCAGCACGTCAACTGTGCCACACAGCTTGGTGTCATCTGCAAACTTGTTGAGGGTGCACTCGATTCCTCTGTCCATGTCGCTGACAAAGATGTTAAACAGCACTGGTCCCAGCACTGACCCCTGAGGGACGCCACTTGTCAGTGGTCTCCAGGTGGACATTGTGCCCTTGATCACCACTCTGTGTGCGACCATCCAGCCAGTTCCTTATCCAGTGAGTTGTCCACCCATCAAGTCCATGTTTTTCCAGCTTGGTGACCAGGGTGTCATGTGGGACAGAGTCAAAGGCCTTACTCAGGTCCAGGTAGATGACATCAGTTGCCCTTCCCTTGTCCACTGCCACCATCACAAAGAAACTGAGGCAACGCTGGAGAACTTGAGCTCTAGACTGAAAAGGCTTCACAAAATCAATGAGTTCATTTTTTAATGAAAGGAAGAGTCATACAAAAAAACCCAACAGTTGACTTTAGAGGAGTGCAGGCACATGCTATCACAGAAGGGTTCCCTACAGTACAGGTAACAGCCTCCAGTTCTTTACCGTCTCAGTCTGGCTTTGTGCAATGAAGGCACAACTCAGAGCCCAACAAACCCAACCATAAATTATCTGATCTCATTTTTTCCAGCAGGAGGAAATTACTTGCTGCTCAAGACATTCAGCCTAGTGCCTGTGAAATGGTGCTGTGAAGCTGATCAGAAGGGAATGTGGTGTACCATAATTGCCCTCTTTCGAAGCATTATCCTGCAATAACAGTCTGCAGCATGGCTGTGCCCCATTCAAAAGCAGAGTTGCTCCATCCAGCCTGTGCCTCAGAGCAGTTACATTCCCAAGAGGAAGCTGCTCATGCTGAAAGGCAGCCCATTAACCAACTCCAGCCTTCCAGAACCTCATTTACGGGCAGAGAGACAGCACTTGCTTCACTGGCTGTAGCTATTTGCTGTTTCTAATTATGAACATTGTGATTAAGCCAAGCCCTCAAATCCTCCTCTGAAAAAAGATGTCAGCTTCAGTTCAACAATGCATTAGGAAAGCACATTCTGCCACCAGGCCAAAGGATCCTTTAGCTGTTAGCTTTTCCAAAACTATCCTATTAATTAAGAAATTGATTTTGACTGATGTTTAAAACCAAACCAACCCAGAAAACATGGTACACTAGGCTGCGACTGCTGAGAACTGCAGGTGGAGAATGCTTCCCCCCCTTGCTGCTGCCATCCCTGCTATTGTGCATTCATTTGTTTGCAACAGCAGAAAGCTGGTCCCGAATCCTTCCCAGACCCTCCAACATAGTGTCCAGGGTTTCTTTGCTCAGCTCCACAGTCAGTGCAGAGACAACAGGGCTGTTCCCACATAAGGCAACATCTTCCTGGATCTGCAAATAGGAATGCAGATGTTAGCTGTCTGAAAAAAATGTCACTCTGCCAGCCAGTGTTTAACAGACAAATACTTTCGATTTGGCACCCAGCTCCACCCTGGCCCTCCCCAGCTCTCTTGCAGCCCCCTTCAGGTACTGGAAGGCTGCTCTAAGGTCTCCCTGGAGCCTTCTCTTCTCCAGGCTGAACAGCCCCAACTCTCCCAGCCTGTCCCCATAGGGAAGGTTCTCCACCCTCTGATCATCTTCACAGCCTCTTCTGGACCTGATCGAGCAGGTTCCATGCCTTTCTTGCACTGGGTAGACCAGAGCTGGATACTGGACTCCTGCTGGGGTCTCACAAGAGCAGAGGGGGAGATTCACTTCCCTCAAGTGGCTTCAAATTGAAGGGCAAAGATTTCAATAATTTATCTTCTCCCTTTCTGCAGTGACCAGGAACAAAAATGATGTCTTCTTGCATCCTCATAGAAAGAAAACTCTCCCTTGCAAGAACTTCCATCAGAGACATCACATCCAGACTCTGTGGTATGTCAAAGAACACTCCAGAAAAGCTGTTAATTGCCCATCAGCAGGAGGCAACAGCAGATGCCTCTCTGAAGTGTTTGGTAGTGCCGTTGCTACATCAGGACCTTGGGTATTTGGGTCCTGCACCCTTCAGGGTCCCTGGCATTACCTTCAGCTGAAGCAGGCAGGTGGGGACTGCCATTCTGCTGATGCTTTCTGAAGATGTCTGGATGTCCACCCTCCAGTCCATGTCAACTAGACGAGGCAGGGAGACTGAGAGATTAAAAAAAAAAAGGGCAATTAGGCCCAGCAGTGCAGGATGGCACCAGACTCTAGCACCTGAGACTATCACCATGTACCTGCTTTTCCAGCTCTGGCCCTGGCAAGCATGTAACTTTAGTGCTACTGTGTGGGCTCATAATTTTTCTCTGCAATAAGCCAGCCTCTGAAGGTTTCCAAAGGACACCAAGAGGACAAACAGGATTCTCCAATCATGAAACAATCACAGCAAGGTGGAGGTTGGATGGGACCTCCAGAGTTCATCTAGTCCAAGCAAGGGAACTCATAGCAGGTTGCCCAGGATCACAGCACCCAGGTAGGTTTTCCTGAAAGCACAACTAGCACCATCCATCGTTTCAAAGAAGACAATCCAATTACCACAGGGTTAAACCTTCATCTAATGAATACAAAGTCATGAGTGTCAGAGCAGTGTTCCTGTGTTGTACTACAAGAGCCACACATCCACCCTTGCTTCTGGGTCATAAAGACCTAACTAGTGTGTTCCACTGGTCACTCTTGTTCTCATTTTTTTAAAATGCAGAAGAATGTTAAAAGGAAAGCATGAATTGTTTTGGTTACACCATGACATGGTTCAGAGTAAGCAATGGTTGCATTTACTGTATTAGCATTAGGGAACCACAGAAGGGTTTGGGTTGGAAGGGACCTCCAAAGGGCATCCAGTCCAACCCTCCTGCACTCTGCAGGGACATCCTCCACTACAGCAGGTTGCTCACAGACTCATCCAGCCTCACCTCCAGGGACTGCCTCCCTCCCAGGCAGCCTATTGCAGTGTACCAGCACCCTCCTGGTGCAGAACTTGTTCCTCACATCCAATCTCAATCTACTCTCCTCTCATCTCAAACCACTTTCCCCCATCCTTTCCCTTGCAGGCCTTTGCAAACAGTCCCTCTGCAGCCTCCTCATCCTGGCAGGCTGCTCTTAGGTCTACCTGAAGCCTTCTCTTCTCCAGTCTGAAAACCCCCAATTTCCTCAGTCTGTCCTCCTAGCAGAGATGCTCCAGCTCCTTGATCATCTTCATGGCCTCCTCTGGAGCCTCTCCATCAGGTCCATGTCCTTGTTGTGTTAAGGGCTCCAGAACTGGATGCAGTCTTCCTGGTGAGGTCTTGCTCAACAAGGCTGTAAGCAACTTGCTGACCGCCAGGGCGTTGGACTGGATGACCTTTGGAGGTCCCTTCCAACCCACATCATTTTGTGATTCCATGTGCAAAGAGAAACTATTCCCCCATACAAACACATCCTTTATGGTGCACACTTACAAAAAAACAACCTCATGACCTGCTGTGGGAGGTTAGAGTGCTCCACTCTCAAAAGCTTTACCATTAGTTGCATTCTCTAAGGTACCAATAATAGTATAACCTGGAATTTCTTGGAGACCAGAAACAGTTTAGCACAGCAGCACAGATCTGGTTACAAGCTTGTTGGTCTGGGCCAAGCTCTGTGCTGCCACAACCATACAGCTTCATCCCAGGCTACACCCCCCATGCTACATCAGGAAACGAGTTGCAGTGCTAAGCTCCAATGACCTCAGGAAACACTAACTGCATCAATGTACAAACTGTTACTTACTCTGACTTTCTTGTGCTTCATTCTTCCAAGCAGAGCTGTGAAAAACAACAGAAGAGAAAAGCTGTATCAGCAGTGTTTCAGGGTGGCTTGTCCCTTAGAAAAAGGTCACCAGGCTGCAGCATTAAGTGCAGAAGAGAGACTGTGCTAGTGAGGCTGTCACTGGTGGGCAATGGCAGGCTAACTGGTGAAGAAATCTTGGTTCTTCTCTCAGTGTGGCTCACTTGTTGCATCTGCTCATCTCTCCAGTTTTATCAAAGCAAAGTTTATCTGACAGGCTGTGAGATGTACAAGCATGCAGAACTGCTGTCCTGTACTGCATACAGTTGTCCATACAGAATCACAGCACGGTGGGGGATGGAAAGGACTCCTAGAGATCTAATTCAGCTTCCCTGCTGAAGCAGGGTAACCCACACCAGCTTGCCCAAGATCAAAATGTCCAGGAGGCTTTAGAATTCCTCCATAAAAGGAGACTCCACAACGTCTCTGGGCAGCCTGCCCCAGGGCTGCAAAACCCTCACACCAAAGTTCTCCTTTATACTAAAGGAAAACCACCTGCATTCTGGTTTGTGTCCACTGTCCCATGTCCTATCACTGAGCACCCCCTGTCCTATCACTGAGCACCCCTTGTCCTATCACTGAGCACCACTGCAAAGAGCCCAGCCCAAGCCTTTTGCCCCCCATAGGTCATTTAGCTCTTGCTGTGCATTGATCAAATTTCCTCTGGGGCTGCTCTTCTCCAGGCTAAACAGCCCCAGGGCTCTCAACCTTTCCTCCTCACAGAGATGCCCCAGGCCTCTCAGCATCTTTGGAGCCTCCACTGCACTCTCTCCAATAGTTCCTCATCTCTCTTGGACTGGTCAGCCCAGAACTGGATGGAATACTACAGATATTATTGCCAGGGCATCTAAGCCAAGGTAGTTAACCGGCTGAGCATCTACAGCTGTAGCATTTTTTCCACCACATAGGAGAGCTGTTAGGATAAAAGGAGCTTTGCATAATGTGAGTGAGGCCCACAAACATTCCACAAGTCTTGGGAGAAGGCTCTGTGCCCGTGGCTGTGTTTAGTTTGCCATTCCACGCACAGGGCGTTCAGGTCTGCTCATCCTCACCTGTGTGATTACAAGACTTTGCATGCTGTCAACTATCCATGTATTAAACCAGGCACCCAGGTTTTAACTTCCCAGATGAAAGCACTCACATATTCTCCAAGATTATCTTAGTCAGGAGATTTTTCAGGTTTTGGTGGAAGGTTTCTGGAAAGAGAGCAAGGATGTCTTCTGCTCTCACCAAGCCACGGTACACAATGTGCCTGGTGAGGCTGTGCAAAGCAGGCACCAACTGCAGGAAAAGGAAGAGAAAGAGCTGCGCTGGGTTGAACAGCATCACACGCAGGACTGAAAAGGCTTCCAATATCACCAGAGCCTTGGACACCCAAGCACTTCCTGACAGCCTTAGAAGGTGAGGAACTGAAGCCCTCTCTGTTCTCTAACAGGTACAGCTCATGCACTTCGCTTCTGCCTCCCCGTGAGGCCCCACTGGGCCTCCCGGGGGTACGATCGCTTTTACCAAGGCACGTTTCCTTGCAGCAGCAACCGCGGTCCCTCAGAGCCCCACGGCAGCAAGCCAGACAGGGACCAACACTGCCGCGGGCCGCTTCTGGTTCCTCCCTCTGGCACAGCGAGGCCAAGGCGGCCCGGTTCCGTCCCGCCGCTCCTTCCCGCGCAGTCTTGTTTCCACACCAGCGATGGGAGGGCTCCGGCGACATCTCGCTCTCGCCGGCACTGCTCTCCCCCTTGGGTCCTACCTGCTCTGCTTCCGCGGGACTGACGGCGAGGCTGGAACAGGTGCGCACCGCCAATGGGCCGAGGCTGGCGGGCGGGCTGGAGAAGCACTCTTGGCACAGCTGCCGCACGGCATCCTTCGACGGCGCCTGACGGGGAGCGAAGCGAGAGGGGGACATGCTCAGCCGCGGCCCCCGCCACCGGACCGGTCGCCACGGCCGCAGATAACCGGGCAGCCCGCTCACCTTCAGCAGGCCCTGCAGAGCAGCCAACTGCCCATCCCCCGGCGCCGCCATCTCGGCTCGGTCAGCTGAGGCGGGCGCCCCGTGACGCGCAGCAGCCATTTGGCGCTGTCAGTTGAGGTAAACATAGCCGGGCAGGCCGGGAGCTGTAGTCTTGTCGCTGAAAGGAAGGAGATAACGGAATGACGGAATGACTTGGCGTTACTCCGCTCTCAAAACCGGGTCCAACCTTAGAGGGTTAGTGGTTTCCAACTGCAGCCCGCCGTGCGAGTGGGGCTGAGCCAGCTAAGCCAGCTAGTATAGCGGTAACACAGTATCCGTGCTGAGGTAGTCCTAAGGCTCTCTCCTTATCCTCTCCCATCTACTCATTTTTTTGCTGTTGCATGCAGCACTTAGCTGTAAATGCATTGCTGCCAATCAGAGAATGTGTTGGGTGGGAAGGGACCTTTCAAGCTCACCCCGTCCAACCCGTGCGGCCCCAGACGGCCTGATCAGGGATGGTTCCAGGGATAAGGCCTGTGGGATAACAGGCAAACAGCACTGGGGGGGTGGGGGCGGTGGGGGTGTCTGTGCTCCACCAACACGCTCACACACTGATACAATCGTGACACAGGGTTTCAAAATTATCTCCTTATGAATAAACAATGAGTAAACTATGAATTTTGCAAAACAGTTCTTGCAAAAGGCGGAGGCTCTGTGCACTTGCATTCTGTGACCCCGAGGGTCTTCTTCCTCTCTGACCTCGGAGTGACTTCGGCAGAAGCGAAGGCTTTCCTTGATCACCGTTGCAACACACCCCCACCTCCACGCCCTCCCCCCCCAGCAACAAGGACCAGATATATAGCCCACCTCCCCTCTCTCCAGTTGGCAGTTCCTGCCTTTTTGTTGATGGAAGGAAAGCAGACATAACACTTCTTAAAATCAACAACAAACACACTTGCTATGTAGTAACTTCCCAATCCACTGCCCCTTCTCTGCTCTCATATGGCACTGCTTATGCGTTTTCAACAGGAATCAAATCCTTCTTTATCACACATGTAAATAGGTAATTGCTGTTTGCATTGGGCTTTGCAAACTTGGCAAGGAAGAAGGCCTCCTCTTGCAGAAAAACTCATTTCCTTCTCTCATGCTGGGAAATCTTAAAGGGTGAAAGAATTGAGAGAGGATTTTTTTTTCATAATTTTTCATGAGCAACAGAATACAAGGCTCTGGGAAAGCTCTTTGGGGGTATCTGTTTACCATCTGTGGCCTCTGAAAATTAATTAGTACAGCTGATCAGTTTGGACAGCTGCCATGTATGTGTGTTGCCTTCTCCAGCACCATGTCAACAGCAAATCTAACCCAGCACTGGCAGCATGTTAGGTAAAGCTGTGGATCTGACATAGAATCCTAAGTAGAGTCTGCAGGTGCAATTTGAGATGAAAGGTACCAAGCAGTATTTCATCCTTGGGCTGCTCTGATACTTCTAGCACTTGTAGTTTTCATAGAACGGTTTGGGTTGGAAGTGACCTCCAAAGGTCCCCCTGCTTTCCCCGATGCAGTCCAACCCCATGGCATTCAGCAGGGACATTCACCACTAGAGCAGCTTGCTCACAGCCTTGGCCAGTCTCATCTTGGATATCTCCAGGAACGGGGCCTCAACTCCCTCCCTTGGCACCAGACAGACCCCTCGCTTGCAGAAGAAATCATAACTTGCCATTAGCAGTGGCAAGAGCAGAACATGGAGCACACTGTAAATGTGGCAAGAGAACCAAGCAACACAAAGAAGTGCTGACACCAA
The DNA here is from genome assembly GCA_013396835.1 of Psilopogon haemacephalus. Taxonomy (NCBI): domain Eukaryota; kingdom Metazoa; phylum Chordata; class Aves; order Piciformes; family Megalaimidae; genus Psilopogon; species Psilopogon haemacephalus. The sequence goes on from VWZI01007839.1 coordinate 13,009, forward strand.
GTTTCTGCTTCACAACATCATTGCAGTAACTAAACAAACTCCAACTGTACTTTTATACCTGGGGGGGTTTCTCAGCAACTTTAGGAAGTAAACTTGGTGTCTCCTATGAAGTATGTGAAAATGGTGTTCTCCAGTGCTCAGAACTGGGGCCAGTTCCATTAAGTACCTTTATCAAATCTGGGGTGACCAGATGGCTCAGGCATCTGAGGATGATCAGAGGGCTGGAGCACCTCTCCTGTGAGGACAGGCTGAAAGAGTTGGGATTGTTCAGTCTGGAGAAGAGAAGGCTCTAAGGAGACGCCAAAAGCTGAAGCCTAAGGAGTAGCAGGTAGGACACAGGCAGGAGGGACAAGCAGCAGCAGCAGAGCCCAGGAATCCGTCCTGCTGTTCACTGAATGTTCTTCTGTGTTCTCTTTGCAGGGATGGGGCCAGGAGCTGAGCACCTGGGTGTACCCCACTGCAGCTGGCCTGGTAGAGACAGGCTCATCTGCTGCAGCAAGGGCACCTCAGAGTCAGAGGTGTGCCAGCTCTGCTGCCAGTGACCTACAAAATGAACCACAAAACTCATGCAGGGTTATGAAGTAGGTATGTTTTATTACAGCACTGGGTGCAGGCAGGATCACTCCATCAATCCTGCACATCCCATGCTGGTACAAGCCACAGTTTATGTTACAAGAGCATACATATTCATAATAAGAGGCAGGGTTATTACAGTTATTTGTTGGAGTTAATTAACAGGTATTTTCCCATTCTCCGCCCTGGTTCCAGCCCCTCCAGTGGTCTTGAATGGTTATCTGAGATGAAGGCCAGAACTTTTCCTCACAGGGTTTTTTTCATCGTTGGTCAGCAGGCCCCTCTTAAGTCAGGATATCGCTGCTTCTGCTTTATGTCCTTCCTGCTTTCCTTAGTCACTGCAGGTCTGGGCCTTTACAAGATGACATATCACAGATCTCCAACTAGTAGCTGCAGACACTTCTGCAGTAGTTGCTGTTTAGGTTTGCATATTATCAACTGACTACTATAAACAAACATTTCTACAAAGTTTGGTATTTTATGGTTTTCTACAGACATCCTAAAAATGTGCATCTGGGCTGTAAGGCCCTTTACCAGCACTCCCTGATTTTTCTTTTTCATTTCCCCCATTTTCTTATGTTTTCAGTTTTATACAAACTTGTCTTGAAATACTTTACTGATTCTATTCAGTGTCTTAACTGACCTATATCCACCCTCAGGCTTCTTTACTGGTAAAATGGGTGTGTTATAGGCAGATTCACATTCCTTCAATAGTCCAAAATTTTAAACTTCCTGGATTATAGGCAAAATCCCTTCCAGATCTTTTTTCCTGAAAGGATACTGCTTGATTCAAATTTGTTGTGCCCCTTCTTTAAGATGTATTATAACTGGAGGGGCATTCTTAGCTTTACCTGGTTGGTCTGTGTCTCATACCTTGGGGTATACACGATCTTCTATTTCCTACCTCTTACTGATTGTCTGAATAGATGGTTCTATAGGGACCAAACTCAAAACCTCAATTAGTTGATCATCCCCAGCTTTAAATTCAATATTCCCTTTATCAAATTTTATTTCTGCTCCTAAGGCTTCCAAAAGATCCCTTCCCAGTAGTGACTTAGGTGCTTTGGGCATATACAAAAATTTATGTATGTCCCAAGGTTTCCCCAATTTATACTTAAGGGATTTCAGAAAGTAAGCTTTCTCAGTTTGGCCTGTAGCCCCTGCCACGGAAACACTGCTTTCAACAAGAGGTACCAAGGCTTGATTCAACACTGAAAAGGTTGCTCCTGTATCTACTAAGAATTCTAGTTGTTTTTGCTTTTCCCCTATTCTCTATTCTATTCCTATTCTGCTATTCTATTCCTCCATTTGTGCTTGCAAATGCCATTTAGACTTCGTTCTCTCTGGGCATTAATTTTTCCAGTGCCCACTCTTTTTGCAGAATACACACTGATCCTTTTTGTAACCTTATTCTTGTGACCTTTTGCTTATTCAGTCCCCCTTCTTGTAGTGCTGCTACCAACATCTTTTTCTTCTTCTTTCTAGTTTCATCCTCCCTATTTGAAAATACTCTCCAAGCTACATCCAGTAATACCTCCAGGTCCCTTCTCTCCCTTGGAGGCAGTTTTGAATTTTTCTTCTTATGTCACTAGCAGCCTGTCCTATCTGCTGGATCCCTACATCAGAACCTGAGTCCGGAGGTGTGTTTTCTCATAACCTCCCTTAATTTTTAAAAAAACTCAATGGGTCTTTCTGTTGGTCCCTCTTGTACTGAACACAGCACTGACTAATTAATTACTTTGGGTACTGATTTTTTAATTGCTTTAGTCCTATCAGACCATTTTGATATTTCCTAGCTTTCACCCTCCAATTATTCAAATCTTGGGTTGTAATGGGTATTTTTAGCCAAACTGATTCAGCATCTGGACCAACTGCCTGCCTTAAAGGTGCTTGCATAACTGGTATTTGTGCCCTAGTGTGTGCTGCCATGGGGCTTCCTACCTCTGAACTGCTCCCTTCATCTTCACTGTCAGCTTGTTCTCATCCCTCAGCCCCCATTGCCATATCTTGTGCTCAGGTTGGGGGCTGGTAGAATTCAGACAGATCCCTGGGATCCTCCCTAGGATTCTATAGTTTTAGACACCTCTGTCCAATACTGCATGCTGAACAACACCTCCATAATCTAGCCCTTTCCTTGTCTTTCTCTCGGTTATCTTTTTCCAAGGCTAGAACCAGTGGGTCATATGGAGCTCTGAGCCCACAAGCTCTCTGAGCCAAAATACACTGTGGAGGACTTTACTTCACCACACCCCCAACTTATACAACAAAACAAGGTACAGGCTTCTTGCAGATTGCACAAATTATGGTCAGTGTTAACAACACAGGTATTACTACTTCAATTCATATCCAGACTAACATAAATTTCTGATCCCTTTTAAGATGTTGGTTTTCACAATTTAGGCAACCTGGCTTATTCTATTCTATTCTATTCTATTCTATTCTATTCTATTCTATTCTATTCTATTCTATTCTATTCTATTCTATTCTATTCTATTCTATTCTGGAGGGGGAAAAAAAAAACCAAAAAAACCCCAAAAACCCACAACCAAAAAACCCAAGATTTTCTCTCAGATTGTCTGTTCTACCCAAACACATTCATATGCTGGCCTGTGCTGGTTTGAACTAATTGGAGATTCTGGATTAGAAATTAGACTACAGGCTAAGAGATGAAAACACATGTCACTTCACTCATAGCTTTACTGAGAAAGAAAAAAAATTGTTTTAAGAGTTGTAACCCAAATATAGATAAGTCAGAGTGCTTCAGGCCTCTCTGGGCTGTGGCTGCTTTCTTGCATGGTTCATTTGTCCCTGCCTTTAGTAGCAGATTTTCAATAATTCCACTAACTTCTTTTCTACTGCTAACCCTCTGGCTGATCTGCTTTCGCCTATCTCCTTCATCAATAAATGGTGAGATAAGATTGGGGAAGGGGGGAAAGGTGGTAGGGGTGGTTAGAAAACCCCTCCTAGAGATTTTGATCTCTGGGAGGGGTGTGGTGTTTCTATATTACCTTTTCACTGCATATATCTGTAAATATCTGTTATACATTGTAAATATCTGCTTGTATATTGAACATTGCTGTAAATATAAAGCTTCATTTACCAACTTCCAGCTGTCTGAGTCCTAGCCTGGGTTATATCAAAGGGTGGGGAGGCAGGTAACTGCTAAACATGGCCCTAATTTAGCACCGAGATCATCACAGTTACAACAGGTCAATTAGCTTTTTAAAGCATTTAGCAAGTCACTTCGGCAGCAGCTGCTCAGGTTCAGGCTGCAACCAGCAGATCCCAGCAGCCCTGCCCTGGCCTCCCACCTCCCTGTGCAGCTGCAGCAGGGCCTGCTGCCTTCCTCTGAGTGCCTTGCTGGTGTCCAGCTGCTCTTCCACCCCCAGAGGGAGATCAGCAGTGAGGATAAACCCATCCTGTTGTGCCAGGTGAGCTGCCTGGGGCAAGCAGGAGGCTTTGGGCCTGCTGCCAGGAAAGCTCTAGCTGGGGAATCTTCTCTCACCTGTGCATAGCAAAGGCTTTCAGAAACCATTTGTGCTCCTTCCTTCCAGTGCTTGAGGGGTTCAGTAAGAGAGTTGGAGACAGACTTTTGGCCAGGGCCTCTTGTGACAGGACATGGGCTGATGGCTAGAAACTAAGAGAGAGAGATTCAGAATGGACAAGAGGAAGAAATATTTGACACTGAAGGTGACGAGAGCCTGGCCTAGGTTGGCCAGGTAATTGTCCCATCCCTAGAACCTTTCTAAACATCTCTTACAAGCCCAGACAGAGGAGGAACTTTTACTCAACTATGAAGCAGGGCTCACAGCAGACCCTTTAGGCATGGGGTTGGTCTCTTCTGCTAAGGAACAAGTGCTAGGACAAGAGGACATGGCCTCATGTTGTGCTAAGGCAGGGTTAGGTTGGACATGAGGAACAAGTTCTTCCCCTTGAGGGCTGTCAAGGCCTGGCCCAGGCTGCCCAGGGCAATAGTGGAGTCCTCCTCAAAGGGATTCCAAAGCCATGGAGATGTGGTGCTGAGTGCCATGGTTTGGTGGTGACCTGCCAGTGCTGTGTTCAGGGTTGTACTTGATGCTCCTAAAGGTCTCTTCCAAGCAAAGCCATTCTCTGATTTCCTAAGGCTCCCTGCTCTTTTGCCTTCTCTTTGCAGTCCAGGAGCAAGTTCTTTGCAGAGTCATCCATGCAGTTCTCAACTCCTATCTGTACTGGGGCTCTGCCCAGTGCTCAAAGCAAGCTGCTGCTGGCAGCCCCCTGAGCACAAAGTGAGCAATGCTTTGGGTTCATTCCCTGAGATGGAAGGAGCCTGTCCAGGGAAGCAGGAAGGGGCCACACTGTCTGGGGCTGTTCCTCATGCTCCACGTGTGTCTGAGACAGCAGCACGGACAGAAGTTTCCTGCTGACAGCCCCCTCTGGGCTCCCCCAGAGCACAGCTGTCCTGTCCACATATTGGAAATGGATCCTGTCCAGACATGTGTGCCCAGCTGGTCCCACACCTGTGGCACTGTGACCTTCACTCCATGGAAGGGGAGACTACCTTTGGAGGAGCTACACTTCGGAGGCCTCCCCTGATGTCCACGCAAGGGAACTCAACTCAGGAGATCTTGGGAGGGGATCTTCCTGATGGCTTCTGACTCTTTGAGTAGGCAGAGTACTTAGAATTACAGCATCCCAGCATAGTGAGGTTGAGAAGGGGCCTCTGGGGATCACCCAGCCCAACCACCCTGTTGTAGGTTTAGGCTCTGCTGCAGGGCTCTCAGCCTCTGCTGCTCAGAGATGCTCCAGAGAAATCCAAAGCTGTAGCTCCAAGATGCAGCCCAGCAAGGCAGTCAGTGTCCTGATGCAGGCTGCAGCAGTGGCTTTGAGGGCAGTGGGACACTGACACTGGCTCAGGCTGCCCAGAGAGATGGGAGCTGCCCCATCCTTGGAACCATTCATGGTCAGGTTGCTTGAGGCTCTAAGCAACCTGCTGTAGTTGGGGCTATACCTGCTGACTGCAGGAGGTTTAGACTGGATGAGGTTTCAAGGTCCTTTCCAAGCCAAAGCATTCCAGGGTTCTCTGATCCCAGGGAGCCAGCAGGGAGTGGATGAACCAGGAAGCAGTGAAGCTGTGCAGCTGCAGCTGAGCTGGAGATTGCCAAGGGCAGAGGGTTGGGTGCAGTGGGTTCCATGCCCCAAGCCATCTGGCATTGTTGCCTCCTTATTTCTGTGCTGAGGAGGGGATCTGGTGGATCTCCTGGGGTGCAGGAAGATATTTGATGCTAAAGGAGTCATTAGATCCCCAAGAAAAAAGGAGCTCAGCTCCCCTGCCCTGTGCCCCATGTGTGTCCTGGGCTTGTCCTGCCCTTTCCCAGCCTTTTAGTGGCTGAGATGGGACAAGATCTTTCAGCTTGCTGCCTGAAGTGTTTGGGGTTAGGATGTGGAGGGTTGGTGGGAGATTGTTGAAAGAGGTTTGGTCATCCTGGCCCAGCACTGCCAGCTCTGTTGTCTGAGGCAGCAGAGATAAATGGCAGGGACTGGGCCAGAAAATGGCCTGCCAACAGCACTGAGCTCGGAAACATGGGAATAAGACTGTCCCAGAAGTGCCACAGAGGCTCAGCGCCCCCAGCACAGGAACCTGAGGTCTCAGCACAGGAATTAAGGATCTGACGTCCCACCCCGGCAGGATCTGGGGGTTCAAGGGCCCCTCTCCATTCCTTGCCCCAGCTGACTGTTAGGTGTTGGGAAGTGGCAAGGGCTATCCTGACTTGGGTTCTGGCCTCAGGGCTTGAGGTCCTGGGGTCAGCTGCTTCCTTCTTACCTAGAGCACAGAGCCGAGTTCTTCCCTCACCAGCATGTCCTCATAGAACGACCCAGACAAGAGCTGGAAGAAGAAGAACAATCCAGAGAACAGGTTGGAGCATCCAAAGTGTATCCCAAGGAAGAAGAAAAGGAGGCAGAAGACAGAATGGAGGATGGCAGTGATGAGGAGAAGGATGGCTACAATAGTGGTGAGGAGGAGAATGAAGATGAACACAACCAGGAACAGGAAGAGAAGTATGAGGAGGAGGAGGAAGACATGGTAGCCCCCTCTGTGCCAGCTGAAGGGCTGAGTCAGTACCCTAGGTGTGGATAGAGCTTCCCAGCTGGCTCAGAGACAGTGAGTCATCACTGCCCCCACCCTGGCACCCAGCCCTTGTTCTGTGGTGGCTGTGGCAAGAGCTTCCTCTGGAGGGGCAAACCCCTCTGGCACCGCCTGCCCCCATGCGGGTAAGGAAGTGCAGAACTGCACTGGCTGCAGCAAGAGCTGCGGCTGCAGTTCCAGCCTCATCCTCTAGCAGAGCAACCACAGCAGTGAGCTGTTCCCCTGTCCTGAGTGCAGCAAGAGCTGCTGCCAGAGCTCCAGGCTCAGCCAGCACCACCTCAGCCCACTGATGCGAGATCTACAGCTATTGTGCCTGCAGCCAGAGCTCCCCTGACAAGTCCTCCCTAAGCCAGCACTGCCATGGCCACACCACTGAGGAGTCCTTCAGCTGCACTGACTACAGCAAGAACTTCAGCCTGAACTCCAACCTTCTCCGGCACTGCCTCATTGTCCCAGTATGGATGTGACAAACTGTATTGGTTTACACCCAGCTACCCTGAACTAAAAGCCCAAAAGAAAACTCAAAGCAGTTTGGAAGTGAGAATGGAGAATAATGCCTTTAAACAATGAAATACAGGGTGAAAAGGGGTTTCTGCTTCTCACAGGAAGCGGGGGGAAGGGATACAGAGAAAAAACCCGGGAGGAGGAGGGGTAAGGGAGAAGGGATACCACCACGGCAGGGTTTTAGTCCGAAAAGCAAAGTCGCGGTCCCGTAGTTGCTGGTGCTGAAGAACAGAAGCAGGTTGCAAAACACAGCTGAGCAGTTCTCGGTTTCCCCCGCGGCTTGTTGCAGAGCACGTGGAGGAGCAGCGGGGAGCGGCAGGGAGTGGCAGCGGCAGCAAGAAGGGGCCCAGGATGAGAGAGAGAGGGAGGAGGGCCGAGTTCCCCTTTTTATAGCCCAGATCCGGGCAGGAAGTGGGAGTGTTCAACCATGCCACCTGGGGGGAACGGGGCCAGACCACCCCTGGGACAAGGCAGGGGGTCCCAGGTGGCTTAACCCTTTACACAAACACCCTAGAATTGGTCCAATCCCTGGGCTCTCTCCTCCCCCTACCGTCCAAGCTCCAGTAGGGGTTGAGGGGCTCTCAGGTGGTAAGCATTGCACCGATGAGAAGCCTGCCTTGAGCTTATAACCAGGAAACATCCTAGGAGTTGATGTCCTGGTTGGTAAGGGTGGCATCTCCCCAATAGTACCCTAAGGTCTTTTGGGCTCTATGGGGTGGGAGCAAGGGGGAGGCAAAGGGGGCAAGCGATGCTTGTATTAATGCTTGTGTATTGCTCCAGCTCTCCCCAGATATAGCCTGACCTGCACGGACCAGTATCTCCTGCCAGCCGCAGCCAGACAAGACATCTTAAGGTGATGACAGATCTGGAGCGGAGGCAGCTCAGCAGGATGCACCTGCCAGGTAGATCAGGAAACAAGCCCTATCATTCTCTGCTAGAAATGCAGGTAGGGCCACCTGTGTTAGTAAAGGTGCCACTGGCAGACCCAGAGGGCTACATGCCTGGGAAGCCATGAATACCTGTGGGAAAGACACACCGCACCAGCACACGGTGGGTCATTCTTGACCATTAGTCCAGCCGCCCGCTCACTGCACACCAAGGCCAGTTTCCTTTGTACAGGTACAAGCTGGACCAGGACCTGGACACCAGATGAAGCCTGACTCGCCACAGACCGGACCAGTCATTGAGGGATCAGACTGGCCATCGTCGAGAAGGACGCTTAACCTCTCCAGGAGACTCAACGCCGAGGATATCCAGAGAGGATGACCAATGAGGGACACACCTGATCGGACTCAGACCTTGTTTTGTTAGGGTCCTGTATCAAAGCCTCTGTATTAGGGTGTGAATACCCTAGCTTTGATGCTTGAAACTGCCCAAAGGCAACGGAGTGGAATGTCCCGGTATGGATGTGACAAACACCCTAGAATTGGTCCAATCCCTGGGCTCTCTCTTCCCCCTACCATCCAAGGTCTAGTAGTAGTTGAGGGGCGGGGGCACCCCACATGGCCCTGGGACCCAGGGAGACCTCGGGCGGCACGTATGCGTGGAGCTTTTTGAACCTATTGGTCAGCTAGAGAATGCTGAGTACATATTGGTCAGTTTCACACGCCCCCTAAGGTATTTAAGAGGGGCACAGTGACCGTTACTCGCTCTTCCGCTCTTCCTCACTCTCCTCACTCTTCGTCATCTCCCCGCCATGGCTGTGAAGAGCCCAGCCACATGCACAGCAGCACATATTGGTCAGTTTCACACGCCCCCTAAGGTATTTAAGAGGGGCACAGTGACCGTTACTCGCTCTTCCGCTCTTCCTCACTCTCCTCACTCTTCGTCATCTCCCCGCCATGGCTGTGAAGAGCCCAGCCACATGCACAGCAGCAGGCAGCAGGCAGCGAAGCATAGCAGCCTTCAGAGAAGCGGCAAGATTAATCCCTTTCTCTCTCTCTCTTTCTCCCCCTATCCGGGCTAAGTTGGTCTTTTCCCTTCTTCCCCTCGGGTTCAGGAAGGAGCATGGTTTTCCCCTCGCGCCCTGCAGGCATTTTTAGGTGCGGCTGGGGTCTATTTTATATGTAGCCTCTCTGTTTCCTAAGTTCTGACTGTTAAATTGTTGCACCTGGCATTTTGAGCAACTCATGCGTTTGCTTCTGCCGACCGGAACCCAAAAGAACCTCAGGGGGCATTAGGAACCCCCCTCCACGGGATATCGAACCTAATTACACGATATCTCGTGACACTCATCTATGCTGGAGAGGGGCTGGACATCTGTGGTGACTGCAGGAAGAGCTCCCCTGAAAAGTCTTCCCTCACCAAGACCCTTCAAGCCCACTCTGTCAAGAAGCCCTTCAGGGGCAGTGACTGCGGCAGGAGCTTTAAGCACAGCTCTGCCCACACCAAGCACTGTCACACCCACCCCAATAAGAAGCCTTCATCTGCACTGCCTGCAGCAAGAACTTCAACTGCAAGTGCAAACTCTTCCAGCAGCAGTGAGCACACACTGCAGGGCAGGCACAGATAAACCTGTGCTGGCTTTGCTGCAGTAATCACAGTGCCCTAGAGAGGCCTTTCCAGCAAATTAAACCGAAATCTCCTCTTTTCACCTGTGTCTCTCAGCAGCTGGGGGCTCATGAGGAATAAACACCTCCTGCCCAATTAGTGATGATGAGAATAATTATGGTGTTGAGTCAGCACAGCCAGAGCTACCACTGAATCTTGGCCAAGTCCTGACAGGATTTGTCTGGTTCTTGCCCAATGCTTTGGGTCTCCTTGGTGTGAAAAATAAATCCTGTCCATTTTCAGTTGAGTCAAGAAACAATAAACTGACCAAAATGCTCTTTTTGCTTTTATTTCAGACATTCCTGCCTACAGTGCCCAAATGTTTGGGGCAGTTGTTCCCTAAGAATGGGGCTGAAGCCAAGTGTCCAGTTCAGGGAGGTCAAAGGGAGGTTCTCAGAGGAGTCTTGAGATTGTCTTGGGAGGGTCTCAGGGGCATCTCAGAGAGGTTTTTCATGGGGTGTCAAGAGATCTTACCTGTTTGGGGGTCTGGAGGGTTCTAGGATTGACTTTGGGGACCTATGGCTTAGTAAGCACAGGCCAGTCTCCAGGAGAGTGCAGGAAGCTGCTAGTTGTTGGGGCAGGCAAGGCAACTTTCTTCCAGCTGGCAGTTAGCCAGGGCTCCTCACCTCTGCTGGGGTAAAGCCACAGGCTAGGGGAGGTGGTAACTGTTCTGGAATCTGCCCAACTCCTTCTGGCTTCCTCAGTATTCCCCACCCAAGGGCTGTCTCCTTTCATGCCATGACTCCACGAAGCCTGCAACATGCAGTGATATTGATCAGCAGCCTTGAAGAACTCAGGTAAGAATGAATATAAACCTTGGGGGCCTGTATCATAAAACCCTCTGTATCCATTTCACACAGAGAGAAAGAAATGAGAACATCCCCGAAGAGCAGGCTACAAGCATGAGAAATCAGCACATTGCTGTGGTCTGTCCCAGCAGGTTCCCAAACAACAGAAGTATTTCCAAATCAAAGCAAAAGTTACCAAGCAGCCACAAGACCAGCACAGAACCTTGGATCTTAAGCAGGCTCACAGCAGAACTGCAGCTATGTTACAGCTTCCTGGGTTTGGTACCACAATGACTGTGGTGGTTTGGCCCTGGCTGAGGACCAAGTGCTCACCAAAGCCTCTCTATCACTCCCCTTAAATGGACAGGGCAGAGAGAAAACTATAACAGAAGGCAGTGATAAGATAGGAGTGATACAAGAAAAATTAGAGAGGGTCTTTGTCTCAGATAAATCTGTAAAGACCATTAGAGGGACTGGGATGAAGAATGGGAAAATACCTATATTAATGAACTCTAAGAAAAAGCCAGAAAGAAAGGGTATTTGTGGTGTGCCGCTGGAATGTGTTCTGACCAAAACAATCGAAAGAGAAGATAACAGAAAATCGGCAGAGCATTCTGCCAATACACAAATTAAGGAGCCTACAAATCCCTTCCCGAGATGACAGCAAAGGTAAAGACTGACACCGTATTCACTGATAAGATTGAAAAATCACCAGGGGGGAAGATAGAAGACCTTAAGAATCAGTATAAAAATGAGTGTAACTTTCTTTGTGGTGTGCAGGATTGATGGAGTGATCCCGCCTGCACCCAGCACTGCAGTGAAACATACCTACTGCAGAACTCTCTCTCTGAGTTTTGGAGTCCATTTCGCACGTCAGGAGCAATTTAATAATGGCAAAAAGCAGAACAACAGAGTGTGGGGAAAGCAAAAGCAGAGAGAGACCTGTGAGTCTGCAGTGTCCCTCAGCAGGGGATGCTTGGTCTTGGGCAGCAGAGCTCTCTGCAATTGGTGACTACTTTTGGAGGACAGAGGCCATGGATGAATACCTGAACTTCCTTATTCCACTTCGTCCTTGTCTCTGAACTGAGGCCATATGGCATGGAACAGCCCTTGGACCAGTCTGGATCAGCTGGCTCAGCAGTGTCCCTTCAGCAGGGTGCTGGTGCTGGGGGTTGTCCTGGTAGGGCATAAAATCCTGCCAAATTAGCCCAAATCCCTGCTCCCCTCCTCCTGTTGCAGGTCCAGGAGTTGATGGGTGTGAGCAGAACAGTGGAGGTTTAGGCCCCAGCAAAGCCTCAAGAGCTGGATGCTTGGCACATGACCCAAGACATGTGTCTTGTGATGCCCCGCAAGTGCTGGGATGAACATCTAGGCACAGAACTTTGAGTTCATGAGCCAGAACAATGGACGCTAGTGCCTGGTTGAACAGTTTCACTTTCAAAATAGTGTACTTAAGGGGGTGATTTAGAGCCGTTACACCCTTTATGCTGCTGCCTCCTGTTGGGACCAGTCTATTTGCAGCTCATGCAGCCCGGCCAGCCAAGTGCCGCCCCTGGTGGCACTCAAGCTCTGTTGCATCCCCTGATTCCCTGACACAGCAGCAGTGCTGCCGACTGCATTTTTGGCACAGATTGCTGTCTCAGGTCTCGCCCCCACCATGACCAGTCAATGCAAGCCAGGACCTTCCCAGCTCATTGGCACAGCAGCAGCCATGCGCCGCAACACTGCCAACCGCATTTTCAGCACCAATCGCCATCTCAGGTCTCACCCCACTGCAACCAGCCACTGCGAGCCAGGATCTTCCTGACTCCCCAGCATGGCAGCAGCTGCATGCTGCAATGCCAGCAACCACATTTTTGGCACCGGTCCCCATCTCGGGTCTTGCCCCCACCACAACCACCTGCTGCTGACCCTGCGCCGCTGGTGCTGCTGCCAGCAATGCTGCAAACACAGGCTGTTCCACTGACTGTGCCCAGAGCCTATTCGCAAAGTCCCTATGTGCAACAGGACTTTGCATTGTCACTGAGAGCAGCCACATGTGTTTTGCTGACAGCCACACAGACTGTGCAAGTCCAGGCTGATCCAAATATGGCACCTCAAGGCGCCAGCCCTACCAGACAACGCCACTACGGGACAACTGCCAGCCTGATCGGACAGTGCACGCCTGCACTTCCCGATGACTATGGGAGAACTGCAAGCACAAAGTCTGCAAAGCCTCTTCCTGCCTTCAGGGATACCAACATGAGTGATGAGTATTTCCTCTCACAGAAGACAGCCTATCTAGTGATACGTCAGGAGAGCACTGCCTCATGGCCAGAGGACTGCTACAGTCAAGAAGATTCGCCCATACACAGAGAAGCAGCTGAGGACTTTTGAGGAAACTTTTTCCCGCAAACCAGGAGAATCCCCCATGGACTTTGTATTCAGAGTATCAGCCTCTGGGGGTGATCGTGTCTTCCTCGTGCTGAGGAAGCCGATGCATACTGGGGGCCTGATGTGTTCTTAGATTCCGGGCCTGATGGGAATTGCTCCCTAAGTGCAAGGGTAGCTTACTGGGCTGGACAGAAACAGGTGACTGAAAGAGGGGAACCCACCATAGTCTGGGTAAAAGACATTGATGAACTCTCCACAGCAATCTGACAGCTGGCTTTTGCCCAAGTCATTCACAATAAGGGACTTTATGCTTGTCCTATGGATGCCCCAATCAAGCCAAAGAGGCTGAAACCCTTTGTTTGAGGCCTCCCGACATCCTTCAAGGAATGCATACTTTCCTTAATGACTGAGATTCAACAGATGATTGAGAGAAATCAGAGCTTGAATAATCCTCATGAGCACATCATGACTTGGAAAAAACTGGGCAGAACACCATCGAACTATGGACAAATGATTGGGTTTGGCGATCAGAGACCTTCAAGGGGGAAGCAACAGGCTGACATTTCCACAGCCAGCAACACCAAGAAGTGGGAAGTGTGCCAAGCAAAGGCATCTCTATGAGCAAGCTCACGCAGCAGCCCACACAACAGTCCACCAAGCAGCCCACACCAGACCAGATATCACTGCAGAAGAACCCAGGAATGTGACTGGAGACAGAAGCAAGTTTCACCCCCTAGGAACTGGTTCCAAGAAGCTTTAGCATTGGGCATGCCAAAGCACCTATTAGAATGCATGGAGAAAGGACAAATTAAATCCCTGGTGCTTAAAGCTTGGAAAAAGCATAGCGAATGGCGAAAAAGCCACAGTGGCAATAGTGAGGGCGGTAATATACTACTGCAGCACATCCACCTGCTGCTGTGGAAGATCCTTTCACCCTTTGTTGTAAGGGATCTAAGGATCATCCAAAAAACTAGACAAGGCAACGTTAGCCTCAGACCATTCTCATTGTTTTGTGTACACCTTGCAATGGCCTGATAACCATAAGCCTTTTGTCTTTATTACTACAGGACCAACCCGAGCTGCTCTTAAGTTCCTTGTTGATACTGGTGCACAAATTAGTGTGTTAAATGTGCAGCAGGCAAAGGATTTGGGAATCCAGCCATCCCACAAGAAGATTAAAATTAGTGGTATCACAGGTATACCTAGTGTTTGCCACCTGGCCAAGGCAAAGCTATGGCTCCCAGGTGGTAAATGTAGCACCATTGTGGAGCTTGCTTTGAGCCCATACCCTGGAAACATCTTAGGATTTGATGTCCTGGCTGGCAAAAGATGGTATCTTCCTGATGGCACTCTATGGTCTTTTTGGCTTCTACAGGGTGGTGGCAAAGGGAGCAAAGGGGGCAAGCAATATTTGCATTAATGCTTTGCATATTGCTCCAGCTCTATCCAAATCTAGCCTGACCTGTGGGAAGCAGTATACCTTGCCAGCCTCCACCAGACAATGCATCTCTGAAGTGATTGCAGATCTGGAGCAGATGCAGATCATCATCAGGACACACTCACCACACAACTCTCCAGTTTGGCCAGTGGAGAAATCAGATGGTTGGTGGCCACTAACAATTGATTACAGGGAATTAAATAACAATACATGCCCTCTTGCAGCAGCAGTCCCAATCCTAACATTTATGGTGACAGCCATTCAAGCTGCATTCCACACCTGGATGGCTGTGATGTACTTCATGGTCCCACAGCAAGAGGAGGACAAGGCCTGATTTGCCTTCACCTGGCAACGTGTTCAATTCATATTTTATGTCCTTCCAGAAGGCTACAAAACATTCAGGCACAATCACACACCACGGCCTGGCAGCTTTACTTGACACAGTCACAGACCCCCAGGGTGTTGTCATTTCCCAAGCACAAATATAGGCTGGGCAGTGACTGGCTGGAGAGCAGCCCTGAAGAGAGGGACTTGGGGGTGCTGGTGGACAAGAGGCTCAACATGAGCCAGCAGTGTGCACTTGCAGCCCAGAAAGCCAACCAGATCCTGGGCTCCATCAGGAGAAGTGTGGCCAGCAGGTCGAGGGAGGTGATTCTCTCCCTCTACTCCACCCTGGTGAGACCCCACCTGGAGTACTGCATCCAGTTCTGGAGCCCCTATTACAAGAGGGATGTGGACATGCTGGAGCATGTCCAGAGAAGGGCCACAAGGATGATCAGAGGGCTGGAGCACCTCTCCTATGAGGACAGACTGAAAGAACTGGGGCTATTCAGTTTGGAGAAGAGGAGGCTCCGAGGTGACCTTATTGTGGCCTTCCGGTATCTGAAGGAGGCCTACAGAAAAGCTGGGGAGGGACTTTTTAGGCTCTCAGGTAGTGACAAGACAAGGGTGAATGTAGCAAAGCTGGAGGTGGGGAGATTCAGATTGGATGTGAGGAGGAAGTTCTTCACTATGAGAGTGGTGAGGCCCTGGAAGGGGTTGCCCAGGGGTTGGTTGGGGACACATCCCTGAAGGTGTTTAAGACAAGACTGGATGAGGCTCTGTCCAGCCTAATTTAGGGTAGGGTCTCCCTGCCCATGGCAGGGGGGTTGGAAATAGATGATCCTTGTGGCCCCTTGCGGCCCCTTGCAACCCTGACTGATTTTATGAGTCTGTGATGACATTTTGTTTGGGGGATGTGACAAAGAACAGGTGGGATCAGTAGCTGCAACCATCTGGGAGATGCTAACAAAGAGGGGCTACAGATTCCACTAAATAAGTGTCAAGGCCCAAGCCAGAAGGTTAAATTTCCAGGTTCCTGGTGGGTGGCAGGTGCAATAGCAGTGCCATAGGACACTCTGGAATCCACTGCGAAGGGCCAAAGTCCTAATAAAAAGAAGGAATTACAAAAGCTACTCGGTACCTTGAGCTATTGGAGAAAGCACATTCCAGGCTTCTCTGTGATAGCACGTCCCCTCTATCACTTGCTGTCATGGAAGTGGTTATTTTTAATTAATGTGATATGATTTTCTGAAATTAATATTGTTTACTAGTTTTCTATATCCAAACTTTTCCACCCCTGAACACTTATTTTTAATATTGAACAGGCTCAACTGTAGCATTTATGGAATGATTACATAAACAATATCTAGATCTAGAAGTATCTATTAATATTCATAAAGAGTCAATAATTATAAATAACACTGGATGATTTCTTGTGGTCAATAGTGCTGCTTGGCCATCAGATGGAATTCAGACCCACTTCTACTTAGGGCAGAATCTAGGCAATATGAAAGCTTACTCACAAGTATTACTTCTCCCATCTTGCAGGGTTATCTGCAAGTATAATTGGAAGTACCCAGAACACTTGCAGGGTTTCTGGCTGGTCTGGCCACCAGTTGCTGCTGCTGGCTGCAGCTGAGACTTGATTCATCCAGGCTCCACAGACAGCTGCAGGGTGAAGAAGATGGGGTGCAGATGGTTTTCTCACCTGTTCCTGGCTTTGTGACGATCTTTCTTCAGGCTTACTCATATTCAGGAGATGCAGGTTGCTCCGGCAGGTGCAGTCTTGTGATGTATCTCAGCAGATGTGTATCTCACGCCACTAATTGCATGAAGGCTATTTAAGTTACTCCTGGGAAGATTCAAAGGTTCCAGCATGGAATATAGCTTAAATAGCTACATAACAATAATAAGGCATTACAGGCATGGACGCAGAACAGAGTAATAGCAAAATCATGGCAGAAGCATAAACATGGCAAAAGCATGCTGTGTTATCTGCTTGTCTGCTATTACAATCAATGCCTGAGATTGGTTGGAGCCTTTTGGACATTAACATATCCAGTGTGGTGGTAAGCCAAGTTTTACCACATTTGGGTGAAAGCATAGGTTTGCTTATACCGTATTGGGGGAGAGCATAGGCATAGCATAAGCCTAGCGTGTGCACCTTGTTTACCATGGGTTGCAATCAGGAGAAACACAAGTTATATAAGCCAGAGTGCTCAGATTTCATGGCACCATTGTCTTTTGTCTCTCTTCCCGACAGTTGCTTCTTCCCCAAAAACAGAAGGAAGGCAGAAAACATGTCTGGGCAAGCCAACATGCATACAGACCTATTTTGATCCTTCAGGTCTATCACGACACTTGCTGAAAAAGCACCAAGTCTGGGACTGGACACCAAGGCACACTGAAAGCCTGACCTACAAGCTGGGCCCTCTGCACCCAAAAGATACCCTTGGCGCTGAATGGGGTTTTTCTGAACATGCCTCATATTGTGAGGACCCAAGGGCCTGAACAGAGCCCTTCTCTTCTCCTCCACGGCTTTTAAAGAAGCCAGGCAGAGGTACTCAGAATGGGAGCTGTCAAAAGAGCAGAGAAATTTCATACTACACAAGATATTGTGGCACAGGGCCCGTTCCCTCTGCTCAAAACAATCCTAAAGGGAACTCCTCCACTTGAGGGTGTAGCCCAGAAGACCACTGTGAGGAAGCGGTATGCCTATTTGGCAGGGATTTGACTGCTTATGCCATTAAGAGAAGGCCCAACTAAAGTGTCCAAATGGCAATAGCCAGTGAAGCTGGACATAGTTCTGCTAAGCGAACCCTACAGACCCTCTGCAACACAGGTAACACCTGAGGTCACCGCAGACTCCGACACTGAGAGTGTATGGTTCACTGATGCATCCTCCCATCAGGTAGGATTGCAGTGGTACTACAGGGCCATAGCAATGGAGACTGGTACTGGCAGGACTGTTACCGAGGAGGGTGAAGGTAGTGCCCAAGTATGGGAGCTACATGCACTAATGCTAGCTGTAGAGAATGGTGCCACAGCTATCTACACTGATTCATATGCCACTTTCAAAGGAGCCACTGGGTGGGTTACTCAGTGGGAGGCAAATCAGTGGGAGGTTGGCAATACTAAAGTTTGGCAAGCTATGGATTGGCAAAGGTTATTAGAGATAAGCCAGGCAAGACCCATCAAGGTGGGATGGGTCAAAGGGCACTCCAAGCTAGACACCCCTGCTGCAAAATGGAACCAGCAGGTGGATGACTTGGCATGCACCCATGTGGTGAACAATGAAGATTAGGAGAGTCTGGCAGAGTGGATCCACATCAAAAGGGGTCACTCAGGCAAGACTGATCTCTTCTATGACTGCAGGTCCCATGGATGGCCAGTTTCCATGGCCCAGCTAAAAAGCGTATCACCCAAACCTAGCACCAGCTAAACATATCAACCAGGGCAAAACTCTATGGAGTACCTGGCAGGTGGATTATGTTGCCCCCCTGAAATCATCACATGGGAAAAGGTACATACTGGTTGGAATGGAAGTGGTTTCGGGCTTAACCATGGCCA
Organism: Psilopogon haemacephalus; assembly: GCA_013396835.1. Taxonomy (NCBI): domain Eukaryota; kingdom Metazoa; phylum Chordata; class Aves; order Piciformes; family Megalaimidae; genus Psilopogon; species Psilopogon haemacephalus. The sequence goes on from VWZI01007839.1 coordinate 31,250, forward strand.
CAACCACCAGTACTGCCACTGGAACTCAAACTGTTGAGGCTCTAAAACATTGGTTTAGTGTTTTGAAAATGCCTGAGCACATTCAGAGTGACAATGGGTCACATTTCACTGCAGCCTTAGTACAAGACTGGGCCAAGAGTGATGGGGTCAAATGGATATTCCATACACCATATTATCTGCAGGCAAATGACATAGTAGAAAGGATGAATGGCCTTATCAAGAGACATGCTTTAGTGTGGAATTTGTGCCTAGCACATTCCTTGCAGGAGACATAGGTATGTTGAAGTAGTTACCAAACCGAGTAACTTTTCTCTCAAATTCCCTATAATCAGATTGTAAATTGTGTACCATAGAAAAGAAAGCATATAGTTTAATGGCATCTGCAGACAGTCGGTTTGAAGCAGTGAGATTCTACCTAGCACATTCTTTTCAGGAGACAAAGGAAAGAGGAAGCATTTCTCAAACCGAGCAACTTTTCTCTCGAGCTCCCTAGTAAGCAGCTATTAATTTTTTTCTTAACAGAGTAAAGAAAGGACCTAACCCCTAATATCTTTCTGCGAAATGAATCGTGTGAGCAGAGATTCAGAATGAAGTATGGAGTTTCTGCCATAGCACATTCCTTTCAGATACCATATATAAGCAGTAGATCATTTCTGTTTGACACAGAAGAGAAACGACCTAGCTCCAAATTTCTATCCCTAAACTAATGGCGTGTGCAGATATTCACATTGAAGCAAGGACTTTCTGCTTAGCACATCCCTTGCAGAATACAGAGTCAAACTGAAGCATTTCTCAAACCGAGCAACTTTTCTCTCCAACTACCTATAAGCAGCTATTCATTTCTTCTTACAGAGGAAAGAAAGGACCTAGCTCCTAATTTCTTTCTGCAAAAAGAATGCTGTGCGCAGAGATATAAAATAAAGTCTGAATTTTCTGCCTAGCACATTTCTTTCAAGTACTCCATAAAGAAGTTGAAAATTTCTGTTTCCATAAAACATTTCTGTCAGGTACCCCCTAGAAGCAGTAGATCTTTACTATTTGTCATAGAAAAGAAATGACCTAGCTCCAAATTCCTTTGCCTCAAATGAATGGCGTGTGCAGACAGTCACATTGAAGCATGGAGATTCTGCTTAGCACATCCTTTGCAGGGTACAGAAGAAAGCTGAACTATATCTTAAACAGAGCCACTTTTCTCTCAAGCCCCCTATAAACAGCTATTCATTTTTTTCTTACAGAGGAAAGAAAGGACCTAGCTCCTAATTTCTTTCTGCAAAGTGAATGGCGTGTGCTGAGATTCCAAATGAAGTATGGAATTTCTGCCTTAGCCCATTCCATTAATGTAAGACCTAGAAGCAGTACATCATTTCTCTTAGCAAGGGAAAGAAACCACTTAGCTCCAAATTCCTTTGCCTCAACTGAATATCATGTGCAGACATTCACATTGAAGCATGGAGATTGTGATTAACACATCCCTTGTAGTAGACAGAGGCAAGCTGAATTATATCTCAAACTGAACCTCTTTTCTCTCAAGCTCCCTATACGCAGCTATTCATTTTTTTTTAACACACTAAGGAAAGGAACTGTCTCCTAATTTCTCTCTGCAAAAGGAAAAAGGTTTGAAGAGATTCAGAATGAAGCATGGAATTTCTGCCTTAGTCCACTTCTTTCAGGCACCACCTAGAAGCAGTAGATCACTTCAGTTTGCCAGAGGAAGAAACGACTTAGTCCCAAATTCTTTGCCTCAACTGAATGGCGTGTGCAGTCAGTCACATTGAAGCATGGAGATTCTGCTTAGCACATCCCTTGCAGTATACAGAGGGAGGCTGAATTATATCTCAAACCGAACCTCTTTTCTCTCAAGATCTCTATAAGCAGTTACTCATTTTTTTATCAAAAACGTAAAGAAAGGCCTAGCTCCTGATTTCTTTCTGCAACTGAATGGCGTGTGCAGAGATTCAGAATGAAGCATGGATTTCTGTCTTGCCCAATTCCTTTTAGGAACCACTTAGAAGCAGGAGATCATTTCTGTTTGCCATAGAAAGAAACTACCTAGCTCCAAATTTCTTTGCCTCAACTTAATATGGTGTGCAGTCACTCATATTGAAGCATGGAGATTCTGCTTAGCACATCCCTTGCAGGAGACACAGGTAAGTTGAAGTCCTGTAAACACAGTAAGTTTGAAGTTCCTGCAAACTTAATGGTGCGTGCAACGACATTCAGAATGAAGCCTTTGAATTTCCACCTAGAAGCACTTGATCGTTTCGGTTTGCCATAGAAAGAAACAACTTAGCTCCAAATTCCTTTGCCTCAACTGAATGGTGTGCAGACAGTCACATTGCAGCACAGAATTTCTGCTTAGCACATACCTTGCAGGATACAGAGGAGAGCTTAAGTATATCTCAAACCGAGCTACATTTCTCTCAAGCTCCCCACAGGCATCTATTCATTCTTTCTTAACAGAGTAAAGAAAGGACCTAGCTCCTAACTAATTTCTGCAAACCGAATGGCGTGTGCAGAGATTCAGAATGAAGGATGGAATTTCTGCCTTAGTGCATTCCTTTCAAGTTCCACCTAGGAGCAGGAGCTCATTTCTGTTTGCCAGAGAAAGAAGAGAACTAGCTCCAAAATCCTTCACCTCGACTGAATGGTGTATGGAGACAGACACATTGAAGCAAGAAGATTCTGCATAGCACCTAAGTTGCCCGTTTCAGAATCAAGTTGAAGCCTTTCTCTAACCGAGCAACTATTCTAACCAACTCCCCATAAGCAGCTATTCATTTTTTTTATTAAAAAAGTAAAGAAAGGACTTATCTCCTTATTTCTTTCTGCAAACTGAAACGCATCTAAAAATATTCAGAATGAAGCATGGAATTTCTTCCTTAGCCCATTCCTTTCAGGCACCACAGAGAAGCAGTAGATCACTTCTGTTTGCCAGAGAAAGAAACGACGTAGTCTCAAATTCTTAACCTCAAGTGAATGGCCTGCAGAGACAGTCACATTGAAGCATAGAGTTTGTTGATAGCAATCCCTTGCAGGGGTCATAGGGAAGTTTCTCAAGTGGAGCAACTTTACTCTCCAATTCCCTAGAAGTATCTATTCATTTTTCCATTCTAGAGTAAAGAGAGGACCTAGCTCCTAATTTCTTCCTGCAAACTGAATGGCGTGTGCACATATTCAGAATGAAGCATGGAATTTCTGCCTTAGTGGATTCCTTTCAGGAAACCCTAGAAGCAGTAGATCATTACTTTTTGCCAGAGAAAGAAAGGACTTAGCTCCAAATTCCTTTGCCGCAACTGAAAGGCGTGTGCAGTCAAGTCACATTGAAGCATGAGGATTCTGCATAGCACCTGTCTTGCAGGAGACACAGGTAAGTTGAAGCCTTCCTGGAACCAAGGAACTTTTCTTTCCAACTCCATATAAGCAGCTCTTCATGTTTTCCTTACAGAGAAAAGAAAGGACCTGGCTCCTGAATTCTCTCTGCAAACTGAAAGGCATCTGCAGTTATTCAGAATGAAGCATGGAATTTCTGCATTAGTCCAATTCTTTCAGTACTACCTAGGTCCAGTAGATCATTTCTGTTTGCCATAGAAAGAAACCACTTAGTTCCAAATTGTTTGCCTCAACTGAATAGCTTGTTCAGACAGTCACATTGAAGCGTGATGATTCTGCTTAGCACATCTCTTGCAGGAGACAGAGGAAAGCTGAAGTATATCTCAAACAGAACAACTTTTCTCTGCAACGCCCTATAAGCAGCTCCGCAATTTTTTCCTAACGAAGTAAAGAAAGGACCTATCTCCTTATTTCTTTCTGCAAACTGAATGGTGTCTGCAGAGATTCAGAATGAAGCGTGGAATTTCTGCAGTAGAGCATTTTTTCAGGAACAACTTAGAAGCAGTAGATCATTTCTGTATGTAAGGGAAGGAAGAGACAGCTCCAAATTTCTTAGCCTTGACTGAATGGCGTGTGCAGACAGTCACATTGAAGCATGACGATTCTGCTTAGCACCTAAGTTGCAGGTTACAGAGGCAAGCTGAAGCCTTTCTCTAACCGAGCAACTTTTCTCACCAACTCCCCATAAGCAGCTATCCATTTTTTCCCAAAAAAGAAAGGACGTATCTCCTTATTTCTTCCTGCAAACTGAAACACATCTACAAAGATTCAGAATGAAGCGTGGAATTTCTGCCTTAGCCCGTTCCTTCTGGGCACCACCTAGAAGCAGTAGATCACTTCTGTTTGCCAGAGAAAGATACGACTTAGCTCCAAATTTCTTAGCCTCAATTGAATGGTCTGTAGAGACAGTCACATTGAAGCATAGAGTTTCCCCATACCAATCCCTTGCAGGAGTAATAGGGAAATTGAAGCGTTTCTCAAGTGGAGCAACTTTACTCTCCAATTCCCCATAAGCAGCTATTAATTTTTTCCTTCTATTGTAAAGACAGGACCTAGCTCCTAATTTCTTCCTGCAAACTGAATGGCGTGTGACAAGATTCAGAATGAGGTATGGAATTTCTGCCTTATTGCATTCCTATCCAGAAAAAGTTAGAAGCAGTAGATCATTTCCGTATGCCAGGGAAAGAAAAGACTTAGCTCCAAATTTCTTTGCTCAACTGAATGGCGTGTGCAGACAGTCACATTGAATCATGACGATTCTGCTTAGCACCTCTCTTGCAGGAGACAGAGGCAAGCTGAAGTATATCTCAAACCGAGCCACTTTTCTCTCAAGCTGCCTATAAGCAGATGTTCATTTTTTTCCTTACAGAGGAAAGAAAGGACCTAGCTCCTAATGTCTTTCTGCAAACTGAAAGGCGTGTGCAGAGGTTTAGAATGAAGCATGGAATTTCTGCATTAGCCCAGTTCTTTCAGGTACCACCTAGTTGCAGTAGATCATTTCTGTTTGCCAGAGAAAGAAACCACTTAGATCCAAATTCCTTTGCCTCGACTGACTTGTGTTTGCATACAGTCACATTGGAGCATAGAGTTTCTGCATAGAAGCTAATTTGCAGGTTACAGAGGCAAGTTGAAGCGTTTCTCAAACCGAACAACTTTTCTGTGCAACGCCCTATAAGAAGCCATTCATATTTCCCTTACAGAGGAACGAAAGGACCTAGCTCTTAATTTCTTCCTGCAAACTGAATGGCGAGCGCTGAGATTCCGAATGAAGTATGGAATTTCTGCCTTAGGGCATTCTTTTCAAGTTCCACCTAGAAGCAGGAGATCATTTCTGTTTGCCAGGGAAAGAAGAGAACTGGCTCCAAAATCCTTCTCCTCGACTAAATGGTGTGTGGAGACAGCCACATTGAAGCATATAGATTCTGCATAGCACCTAAGTTGCAGGTTACAGAGGCAAGCTGAAGCCTTTCTCTAACCGAGCAACTTTTCTCACCAACTCCCCATAAGCAGCTATCCATTTTTTCCTAACGAAGTAAAGAAGGGACTTAATCTCCTTATTTCTTTCTGCAAACTGAAACGCGTCTACAAAGATTCAGAATGAAGCGTGGAATTTCTGCCTTAGCCCGTTCCTTCTGGGCACCACCTAGAAGCAGTAGATCACTTCTGTTTGCCAGAGAAAGATACGACTTAGCTCCAAATTTCTTAGCCTCAATTGAATGGTCTGTAGAGACAGTCACATTGAAGCATAGAGTTTCCCCATACCAATCCCTTGCAGGAGTAATAGGGAAATTGAAGCATTTCTCAAGTGGAGCAACTTTACTCTAGCTCCTGCTAGGAAAGTTGTAGACAGAAACTCAATGCATCATTCTCACACTACACAGGAACCTCACACTTTGGGAATCGAAGTTTGCATCTAAGCGCTTTGGTTTAGATGTTAACCCTAACTGTACAAGAGCTATCTCTCATTTTGGACAAAAAAGGCTCAGATTCAAAAATGCATATACTTGCCTCTAGCTACTGCTAGGAAAGATGTAGACAGAAACTCAATGCATCATACTCACACTACAGAGCAGTCTCACAGTTTGGAAATAGAAGTTTGCACCTAGGTGCTTTGGTTTAGATGGTAACATTAAGTTCACAACAGCTATCACTCATTTGCAGCCAAAAAATTGCTCAGATTCAGAAATGCTTCATCTTCCTTCCATTTCCTGCTAGGGAAGTTTTAGAAAGAAAGTGTATGTATCATTCTCAGACTACACAGGAACCTCACACTTTGGGAATAGAAGTTTGCATCTCAATGCTTTGGTTAAGTTGGTAACCTTAACTGCACAAGTTCTATCTCACATTTTGATCAAAAAAGGCTCAGATTCTAAAATCCTTACACTTGCCTCTTGCTCCTGCTAGGAAAGTTGCAGACAGAAACTCGATGCATCATTCTAACACTACACAGGAACCTCACCATTTGGGAATAGAAGTTTGCAGCTAGGTGCTTTGGTTTTGCTGGAAAAGTTAACTGCATAAGTGCTATCGCTCATTCTGGCCAAAAAAGCCTCAGATTCAAAAATGCTTATACTTGCCTCTAGCGCCTGCTAAATAAAGTTGTAGACAGAAACTCGATGCATTATTCTCACACTACACAGGAACCTCACACTTTAGGAATACAAGTTTGCAGCTAAGCGCTTTGGTTTATATGGTAACCCTAACTGTACAAGAGCTATCTCTCATTTTGGCCAAAAAAGGCTCAGATTCTAAAGTGCTTATACTTGCCTCTAGTTCCTGCTAGGAAAGTTGTAGACAGAAACTCGATGCATCATTCTCACACTACACAGGAACCTCACACTTTCAGAATAGAAGTTTGCAGCCAGGCCCTTTGGTTTTGCTGGAAAAGTTAACTGTAGAAGTGGCATCTCTCAAGTTGGCCAGAAAAGATTCAGATTCAAAAATGCTTATACTTGCCTCTAGCTCCTGCTAGGAAAGTTGTAGACAGAAACTTGATGTATCATTCTCACACTAGACAGAAATGTCACGCTTTGGAAACAGAAGTTTGCAGCTAGGTGCTTTGGTTTAGATGGTAACATTAAGTTCACAACTGCTATCAATCATTTGCAGCCACAAAATTACTCAGATTCAGAAATGCTTCATTTCCTTCCATCTCCTGCTAGGGAAGTTGTAGAAAGAAAGTGTATGTATCATTCTCACACTAGACAGAAATGTCACGCTTTGGAAACAGAAGTTTGCAGCTAGGTGCTTTGGTTTAGATGGTAACATTAAGTTCACAACTGCTATCAATCATTTGCAGCCACAAAATTACTCAGATTCAGAAATGCTTCATTTCCTTCCATCTCCTGCTAGGGAAGTTGTAGAAAGAAAGTGTATGTATCATTCTCACACTACACAGGAACCTCTCATTTTGGGAATAGAAGTTTGCAGCTAGGCCCTTTGGTTTAGATAGTATCATTAACTGTATAAGTGCTATGACTCATTTGCAGCCACAAAATTGCTCAGATTGAGAAACACCTCAACTTGCCTCTAGCTCCTGTGAGGAAAGCTGCAGACAGAAACTTGATGCATCATTCTCACACTACACAGGAACCTCACACTTTGGGAATCGAAGTTTGCATCTAAGCGCTTTGGTTTAGATGGTAACCCTAACTTTACAAGTGCTATCTCTCATTTTGGCCAAAAAAGGCTCAGATTCAAAAATGCTTATACTTGCCTCTAGATCCTGCTAGGAAAGATGTAGACAGAAACTCGATGCATCATTCCCACAAGACATAGGACCTTAGACTTTGGGAATACAAGTATGCATCTAAGCGCTTTGGTTTAGATGGTAACATTAACTGTATAAGTGCTATCACTCTTTTGCAGCCACAAAATTTCTCAGATTCAAATATGCATATAATTGCCTCTAGCTCCTGCTAGGAAAGTTGTAGACAGAAACGCGATGCATCATTCTCACACTACACAGGAACCTCACAATTTGGGAATTCAAGTTTACAGGTAGACGCTTTTTTTTTATGATGATAACCTTAACTGTACAAGAGCTATCTGTCATTTTGGCCAAAAAAGGCTCTGATTCTAAAATGCTTATACTTTCCTCTAGCTCCTGCTAGGAAAGTTGTAGAGAGAAACTCGATGCATCATTCTCTCACTACACAGGAAGCACACACTTTGGGAATAGATTTTTGCAGCTATGTCCTTTTCTTTTGCTGGAAAAGTTAACTGTACGAGTGGTATTTCTCAATTTGGCCAGAAAAGGTTCAGATTCAAAAATGCTTATACTTCCCTCAAGGTCTTGCTAGGAAAGTTGTAGATAGAAAGTGTATATATCATTCATTCTAACACTACACAGGAAGCTCAGACTTTGGGAATGGAGGTTTGGAGCTAGGTGCTTTGGTTTAGATGGTAACCTTAACTGTATAAGTTCTATCTCTAATTTCTGCCAAAAAAAGCTCAGATGCAAAAATGTTTATACTCTCCTCTAGCTCCTGTTACTAAAGTTGTAGGCAGAAACTTGATGAATCATTCACACAATACACAGGAACTTCACACTTTGGGATTAGAAGTTTGCAGCTAGGCTCTTCGGTTTTCTTGGAAAAGTTAACTGTACAAGTCCTATCTCTCATTTTGGGTAAAAAAGCCTTAGATTTAAAAATGCTTACACGTGCCTCTAACTCCTGCTAGGCAAGTTGTAGACAGAAACTCAATGCATCATTCTCACACTACACAGGAAGCTCACACTTTGAGAATAGAAGTTTGAAGCTAAGCGATTTGGTTTAGATGGTAACATTAACTATACAAGTGCCATCTCTCGTTTTGGCCAAAAAAGGCTCAGATACAAAAATGCTTACACTTGCCTCTATTTCCTGCCTGAAAGTTGCAGACAGAAACTCGATGCATCATTCTCACACTACACAGGAACCTCACACTTTGGGAATAGAAGTTTGCAGCTAAGCGCTTTGGTGTAGATGGTAACATAAACTGTATAAGTGCTGTCACTCATTTGCGGCCACAAAATTGCTCTGATTCAGTAATGCATCATCTTCCTTCCATCTCCTATTAGGGAAATTGTAGAGAGAAATTTTATGTATCATTCTCACACTACTCAGGAAGCTCAGTTTTTGAGAATAGAAGTTTGAAGCTAGGTGCTTTGGTTTTGCTGGAAAAGATATCTGTACAAGTGCTATCTCTCATTTTGGCCAAAAAAGGCTCAGATTCAAAAATGCTTATATTTGCCTCTAGCTCCAGGTAGCAAAGTTGCAGAAAGAAACTTGATGCATCATTCTCACACTACACAGGAAGCTCACACTTTGGGAATAGAAGATTGCAGCTAAGCGCTTTGGTTTAGATGGTAACATTAACTGTATAAGTGCTATCTCTAATTCGCAGTCACAAAATTGCTCAGATTCTGAAACGCTTCAACTTGCCTCTAGTTCCTGCTAGGAAAGTTGCACACAGAAACTCGATGCATCATTCTCACACTACTCAGGAACCTCTCACTTTGGGAACAGAAGTTTGCAGCTAGGCGCTTTGGTGTAGATGGTAACATTAACTGTATAAGTGCTATCTCTAATTCGCAGTCACAAAATTGCTCAGATTCTGAAACGCTTCAACTTGCCTCTAGTTCCTGCTAGGAAAGTTGCACACAGAAACTCGATGCATCATTCTCACACTACTCAGGAACCTCTCACTTTGGGAACAGAAGTTTGCAGCTAGGCGCTTTGGTGTAGATGGTAACATTAACTGTATAAGTGCTATCTCTCATTTGCGGTCACAAAATTGCTCCGATTCAGAAATGCTTCATCTTCCTTCCATCTCCTATTAGGGAAGTTGTAGACAGAAATTCTATGTATCATTCTCAAACTAAACAGGAAGCTCACACTCTGGGAATAGAAGTTTGCAGCTAGGCACTTTGGTGTCGATGGTAGCATTAACTGTATAAGTGCTAACTCTCATTTTGGCCTAAAAAAGGCTCAGATAAAAAAAATGCTTATACTTGCCCCTAGCTCCTGCTAGGAAAGTGGCAGACAGAAACTCGATGCATCATTCTAACACTACTCAGGAACCTCTCACTTTGGAAATAGAAGTTTGCAGCTAGGTGCTTTGGTTTTGCTGGAAAAGTTAACTGTACAAGTGCTAGCTCTCATTTTGGCCAAAAAAGGCTCAGATTCAAAAATGCTTATATTTGCCTCTAGCTCCAGATAGGAAAGTTGCAGACAGAAACTCGATGCATCATTCTCACACTACACTGGAAGCTCACACTTTGGGAATAGAAGTTTGCAGCTAAGCGGTTTGGTTTAGAAGGTAACATTAACTGTATAAGTGCTATCACTCATTTGCGGCCGCAAAATTGCTCCGATTCAGAAATGCTTCGTCTTCCTTCAATCTCCTATTAGGGAAGTTGTAGACAGAAATTCTATGTATCATTATAACATTACAGAGTAAGCTCACACTTTGGGAATTGAAGTTTGCAGCTAGGCGCTTTGGTGTAGATGGTAACATTAACTGTATAAGTGCTATCTCTCATTTTGGCCATAAAAGGTTCAGACTCAAAAATGCTTATACATGCCTCTAGCTCCTGCTAGCAAAGTTGCAGACAGAAACACAATGCATCATTCTCACACTACACAGGAAGCTCACACTTTGGGAAAAGAAGTTTGCAGCTAGGCGTTTTGGTTTAGATGGTAACATTAACTGTATAAGTGCTATCATTCATTTGCGGGTACAGAATTACTCCTATGCAGAAATGCTTCATCTTCCTTCCATCTCCTATTAGGCAAGTTGTTGACAGGAATTTTATGTATCATTCTCACACTACTCAGGAAGCTCACACTTTGAGAATACAAGTCTGAAGCTAGGCGCTTTGGTTTAGATGGTAACATTAACTGTATAAG
>VWZI01007840.1:2209-16800 GCA_013396835.1 Psilopogon haemacephalus
TATTTTTTTTCTTTTCTTTTTTTTTTTTGTTTGTTTGAGAGTTTATGTTTGCTTGGCTTTGTTTTTCTCTAAATTGCCATTACGACTTCACATGTGATGACACAACAATCTTAAAAAGCAAATCACATCTGGATAATCATTTACTCAGAGTCTGCTTTGCATTTCTGATTCTTTCTAAGACATGTTACATTTATGTAGAAGACCCAGATTTTTTTGAGGCACATCAGTGTTCTGAGTAAGAGAAATAGATGGTTTTGATCTAACAAAATAGAACTGGGGTTTTTTTTCCACAGGGGTGAGGATGAGTATCTCAATAACTGTGAAGGAATAACATTAGAGCAAAGGGCAAAATCTCATCATTTTTACTCCTTGGGGAATATCAAGTCTCACTTACATGAGCTTTATGGGCGGCTCTGTAGCAAATTTTGGAATAAAGCAAAAGGGAAAATATTTTTCTCCCATGAAAAGGTCAGGACATTTAACATAGCAGCAATAAAGGACACATTATACTCCTCAGAGAAGCACAATTATTTTTAGTTCAAGGTGTGATATGGCAGGCACATATCATCTTTTCTCACTCTGGATTATTACTGTGTACTAGAAATGTGCAAGACAGCTCCACGGTTCTCCTGGTTACTGACAAGTTTCATTTCATTATTTGACTTTATAGCAGTATTCACCATATTGTGGTTCTTTTGGGAGACTGAAGATGCACATCTTAGTAAGACTGTGGTTTTTATCAGCATTATATACCCTGTCCCCTTTCAACTTATGTGATATTTTCATTTCTTTTGAATTCATGACTTGGTAAATAAGTGATATGTTAAGACGAATGATCCCATCTGAGATACACCGCTGTAGTATAAATATTCTATGCTGTAAATTATTTATACTGTAATATTAAATGTGTTCTAGTAAACTTAAAAGACTCAGAATATGGAATGCAACAGGCATACACTGGAACAAAAAAAAATAAAGCTATGAATGTCAACTGTAACAACTTCTGAAAACATAAGTAAGCTGTTGTGGGATTCTTTAAATTGAATTCACATATATTGCAGACTATCATATCTGAGAGTACAGGAAGTACAATTTTTCTTTGTAACTTACAGGGGAAAAAAAGCTTCTGAATTTACAGATCCCCATGTTCTTTTCCTGGTTTTCATGGGTTTGACTGTTTTATGGTTGTGCTGGTTTGAACTAATTGGAGGATTTGAAGGAGAAATTAGACTATAGGCTGAGAAAGGAAAATCCTGATGATGCTACTTCACTCATAGCTTTACTGAGAAAGAAAAAAAAAATTGTTTAAGAGTTGTAACCCAAACATAGATAAGTCAGATTGCTTTGGGCTGTGGCTGCTGCTGCATGGCTCTCTCTCTCCCTGCTTTTCTTAGCTGGATCTGAATAATTTCACTAACTTCTTTCCTGCTGATAACCTCCCCTGGCCAATCTACTTTCACCTATCTGCTGCGTAAGAGAGTTGGTGAAATAAGATTGGGGAGGGGGGAAGGTGGTAGGGGTGGTTAGAAACCCCTCGTAGGGATTTTGATCTCTGGGACATGTGTGGTGTTTCTGTATTATCTTTTCACTGTATATATCTGTAAATATCTGCTATATATTTTAAATATCTGCTTGTATATTGAGCAAAGCTTTAAATATATAGCTTCATTTATTATCTTAGAATCATAGAATCAGTCAGGGTTGGAAGAGACCACAAGGATCAGCCAGTTCCAACTCCCCTGCCATGCCCAGGGACACCCTACCCTAGATCAGGCTGCCCACAGCCTCATCCAGCCTGGCTGCAAACACCTTCAGGGATGTGGCCGCAACCACCTCCCTGGGCAACCCATTCCAGCCTCTCACCACTCCCATGCTGAAGAACTTCCTCCTCACATCCAATCTGAATCTCCCCACCTCAAGCTTTGCTCTATTTCCCCTAATCCTGTCACTACCTGATATCCTAAAATGTCCCTCCCCAGCTTTTTTGTAGGCCCCCTTTCAGATACTGGAAGGCCACAATAAGGTCACCTGGGAGCCTCCTCTTCTCCAGACTGAACAGCCCCAACTCTTTCAGTTTGTCCTCATAGCAGAGGTGCTCCAGCTCTCTGAGCATCCTCGTTGCCCTTCTGTGGACACACTCCAGCATGTCACATCCCTCTTTTAATAGGGGCTCCAGAACTGGATGCAGTACTCCAGATGGGGTCTCACCAGAGCAGAGTAGAGGGGGAGTATCACCTCCCTTGCACTGCTGGCCACACTTCTCCTGATGCAGCCCAGGATCTCGTTGGCCTTCTGAGCTGCAAGTGCACACTGCTGGCTCATGTTGAGCTTCTTGTCCACCAGCACCCAGAACACCCAGAAGTCTCTCTCCTCAGGGCTGCTCTCCAGCCAGTCACTCTCCAGCCTGGATTTGTTCTTGGAATTGCCTCAACCCAGCTGCAGGACCTTGCACTTGGCCTTGTTGAACCTTATGAGATTGTCTTGCGTCCACCTCTCCAGCCTGTCCAGGTCCCAGGGAGGTCCCTCTGGATGGCATCCCTGCCCTCCAGCCGGCTGAATCCTACCCTGCTAGCCTGGGTTATTTCAAAGTGTGTGTGTGTGTGTGGCAGGGGTGAAGGGGTAGAGCAGGGAACTGCTGAATCAGCACAATGGTAACAAATGTTTTTAAAAAATCAAGTGGAGGAGAGGGAAGGATTGCTATAGTCAGTGTAGGGACAATGGTTTGTTTCAGAGAAGGACAAGTAGTAACGCAGCTATTTTTAGATTGGAATTCAACTGCTGGGAATGAGCTGTCTGAGAGCTGGAAGTGTCAGGTGGCTTGAGTGCAAAATATCAGAGAGCACTCATCTAAGAAGGGGGGAAAGTGAGAAGCATTGTGAGGAAGCTGGGATTCTGAAAAAAAAACCAAAAAACAAACAGGCTTCAGCAAACTCAGATATAGAATGTAATCCGAGGACCACTTTGTGCTGCAATAAATATTAATTAATATCTAAACCAGACTGTTCAAAGCACAGCACTAAAGTAGCCCTAGTGTCAGACAAATGCAGCGACACTGAGAGAGAGAGACTCCTAGAGCAGAAAGGAATTGCAGGAATGCTGGGAACTGCCTCAGAATAATTCTGCAAAAGAATAGAACAAATTTATAGACGAAATTAGAAAGGGAGTAAACCTACTTAAAATTAGCAAGAGGCATAAAACCCACCAGGAATAAGTTCTTGAAGTACATCAGAAAGACGACGAAGTTAATTACTCATTTCTGAACAGTTTAGAAATGTCCTTTAAGGTTGTGTGCATTTGTCAGCATATCCATTTGAGGGAAAAAAAGTGTTCTCTACCAAACTGAAAGTCTTTCATATGAATTAGCTCTGTGAGGGGCTGAAGATTTTATTATCATAGAATCATGGAATGGTTTAGGTTGGAAGAGACTTCAAAGATCAGCCAGTTCCAACCCCCCGCCATAGGCAGGGACACCTCCCACTAGATCAGGTGTCCCTGATCTTATTAGTATGTAATGAGCTCTTGCAACTGAGGCAAACTGAAAAGGATCAAAAGAGGAGCAGCTTTTCCAAACAGTGAAACAACTCCTCTGACTGGAGGCTGGGTGAAGCACTTGGAGTCATGGCTTAGGTAATTAGAAGGGTTAGGTGATAGGTTGGACTTGATGACCTTAGAGGTCTGTTCCAACCTGGTTCCTTTAGTGATTCTGTTTGATCTTGTAATTCATACACAATCAAATGATACACAAAATTATTGAGAAACACTGACGTGTAAAAGGCAGTGGTGTAAATGTAAACACTCAAAAATATCTGCATCTACCACATCAGGATTGCAGGTTGTCAGGCCAATGGGTGCAGGAGAGGACAAAAAGAAATCCTTTCACTGCGGAAGAACATTTTACCTTCTGCTTACCCACAATACTCAGTCACAGAACATCTTAGCCACATGGCAAAAATATCTTCTTTAAGCATAGACAGTTAATAGCTGGCTCATGTCCCAAAAAATTGGACTTTTAAGTGCTTTATACATATTAAAACCTACTTGATGTGAGTATAGACAGACTTAATAACCATGTAACTGTCTAATCATATTACAAATCTCACTAAACTGTTTGGTTTATTGTATGTCTCTGGTTCCTTTTATTTTTGGTCCTCTTTTTTTCCTGGTTGAAGTAAAGCACAGATCCAAATATGAACTCTGGATAAAACTCTGTGTTTGAGCTTATGGTGACCTGTTATACATTTGGTAAGAAGATTTAACTCCACACTATACTCTTAGAATATCATAGCCTATTTCACTTGTTGATTGGCTTATAGACAAGGGAAAAAAAATATCATTGCAGACCTTGTTCCAGTTTCTTTCAGCAAACAGATCACAGTAGTTTTGGGTTTGGTTTTTTTTTTTTAATGTAGGGTTGCTTGGGGTGGGGTTTTTTTTTGCTTTTTTTTTTTTTTTCCTGGAGTTAGAGGAACAATAGAGATTCTTGAAGCCAGCTAATTATACCTTGAGCTTTGTTGATGACTCATATGACTGAGCTGATAATTTGTCATATGTCTCACCCTAGAGAATAAAAATGCAACAAGTTTTGTCTCTATGACCAGCACAAAGACCAGCAGCAATAAGCAAAATCGTCCTTCTAACCCTGGTGCAGTATCATTTAGTTGTAAATGATTAGTAGCTAAAAATAGAAATGGAAAAAAAGTTAAAATAGAAAAATAGTTAATAAATAGTTGATGTTATTTTTATATACTCTGTGATGGGACCCTAAATCCGCTGTGAGCTTTGAGGTCAATGTCTGCAGATGACTTCTATTGAGCAGAGCAAAACTACCATCAAGGCTTTAAGGTTAAAAATGTTTTCAATTGAACAGATAAAAAACCCAGGCTTTTAAAAGGACTTTTTAAAAAAGAAGATATGGAGAAATAAACAGACAAATTGGTGGATATTATACAAGAGGAATCTTCTTGTACCTTGCAGTCTGTTCTGAGTTCTTGGAGGGAAGAAATTGCCCAGACAATTGGGCAATTGGGTTGTTGGAAGATTTCTCTGCTCTCTGAATATCTGCTCTCTGAAATCTTCCTTTCTTGTTTGGCTCCAGGTTAAATGTTATCAGCCACTTTCAAGTTTTAGAATAGAATAGAATAGAATAGAATAGAATAGAATAGAATAGAATAGAATAGAATAGAATAGAATAGAATAGAATAGAATAGAATAGAATAGAATAGAATAGAATAGAATAGAATAGAATAGAATAGAATAGAATAGAATAGAATAAGCCAGGCTGGAAGAGACCTCTAAGATTATCCAGTCCAGCCTCACACCCAGTCCAATCCAATGGCACTAAGTGCTCCATCAGGTCTTTTCTTGAACACCTCCAGGGATGGTGACTCCCCCACCTCCCTGAGCAGCCCATTCCAATGTCAGTCACTCTCTCTGGGAAGAACTTCTTCCTAATACCCAGCCTATACCTCCACCAGCATAACTTGAGACTATTTCTCCTCATTCTGTTGCTGGTTGCCTGGGAGAAGAGACCAATCCCACCTGGCTACTACCTCCCTTCAGGTAGTTGTAGACAGCAATGAGGTTACCCCTGAGCCTCCTCTTCTCCAGGCTAAACACCCCCAGCTCCCTCAGCCTGTTGTCATAGGGCTTGTATTTCAGGCACCTCACCATCTTTGTCACCCTTCTCTGGACACCTTCCAGTACCTCAACATCTCTCTTGAATTGAGGAGACCAGAACTGGATACAGTACACAAGATGTGGCCTGACCAGTGGCAAGTAAAGGGGAAGGATAACCTCCCTTGTCTGGCTGGCCACACTATTCCTAATACAGAAACTATGAGTGGGGCTCTTCTGACTGTAGAAGTAAAGGCTTCAAGGAGACCTTGGAGTGGCCTTCTAGTATCTGAAGGGGTCCTACAGGAGGGCTGGGGAGGAACTATTCACAAGGTTTTGTAATGACAGGGTGAGGAGTAATGGGTTTAAACTGGAAGAGGGGAGATTTAAACTAGATGTTAGGAAGAAGTGCTTTCCAGTGAGGGTGGTGAGATAGTGGAAGGGGTTGCCTAGGGAGATTGTGGCTCCTCTCTGCCTGGAGGTTTTCAAGGTCAGGTTGGACGAAGCCTTGAGTGACCTGTTCTAGTGGGAGGTGTTCCTGCCTATGGTAGAGGGTTAGAACCAGATGATAGAATAGAATAGAATAGAATAGAATAGAATAGAATAGAATAGAATAGAATAGAATAGAATAGAATAGAACAGAACAGAACAGAATAGAACAGAACAGGGTCAGCCAGGTTGGAAGAGACCTCCAAGATCATACAGTCCAACCTATTACCCAGCCCTATCCAATCAACTAGACCATGTCACTAAGAGCTCCATCCAGTCCTTGCTTCCAACCTAAACCATTCTATGAGTCTATGAAATTTTTTCTTATTCTGTAATAACTGTAATGAGAATCTTGCCTTGTCACACAGCTGTGAGGAGAGCAATAATTACAAGATGTATAACAACATCAGTGTCTGAGGAAAATCTCTTTCTGAAGAGAAAAAAAAAACAGTTAGATGGAGCTCTGCTTGAGGTCTTTTTATTTGCTATCATGTCAAAGTACATAATTTTATTCTCATTACTAACTTTTGCAGGATACGTATTGCTTTCCATGGAGCTGTTTTCAAGTCAGTGGGGAAAAAGGAGAGATGACTTTACTGTGCCTTGTCACACAGCTATTAGGAGAACAATAATTACAAGATGTATAAGAACATCAGTGTTTGAGGAATATCTCTCTCTGAAGAGAAAATAAGGTTAGAAGGAGCTCTGCGTGAAGTCCTTTTATTTTCTATGATGTCAAAATACAAATAAATTTATTCTTGTTACTGACTTTTGCAGAGATACGCTGCTTTCCATTGAGCTGTTTTCAAGTCAGTGGGGAGAAAGGAGAGATGACTTTATCACCAGAGAAGGCAATGAAAACCATTTCATGAGGTGTAAACGAATCAGCAGCTGAGTTGGTAGATGAACTGCAAATTGCAACGAGGCAGAGAGAAAAAGAACAGTTTGCAAAAATAGCTTAAAAAACCCACTACACATCAAAGCAAACAACAGGACATTTTAAAAGCTTATTTAAGCAGTAAGCTAAAATGGTAGTTAAGTGAAAACAACAAACAAAAAACGCTTCAACCTTCAAGCACTGTGCAGCTGCTTCCTCACACTACCCTCACATTGCTTCAGGGTTAGCATTGTGCTTGAAAAGCTGTAAAAGTGGAGTTTGTGTATTTCATAGAATCATGGAATGGTTTAGGTTGGAAGGGACCTCACCCAGTTCCAACCCCCTGCCATAGGCAGGGACACCTCCCACTAGATCAGGTCACTCAAGACCTCATCCAGCCTGGCCTTGAATACCTCCAGGGAGGGAGCAGACACAACCTCCCTGGGAAACCTGTGCCAGTGTCTCACCACCCTCACTGTGAAGAACATTCAAAGGATTTGAAGAAGTTCACAAAAGGTTCCACTTCAACACCAGGAGACACTTCTTTATGGTGAGGGAGACAGAGCACTGGAACAGGCTGCTCAGAGAGGTTGTGGAGGCTCCTTTTCTGGAGATTTTCAAAACCCAGCTGGATGTGTTTCTGCATGGCCTGCCCTAGGGATCCTCCTTTGGCAGAAAGGGTTGGACAAGATGATCTCTGGAGGTCCATTCCAATCCCTAACATTCTATGATTCTGTGATTCTGTGATGCAGCATAATATGGAGACCAAAAAAAAAGTATTTGAATATACAGTCTAATTTAGAGTTGAAAAAGGATACTTGTTCAAACGGAATAACTTCTGCAGAGCTACCAGTTTCAGAGTCACTTTACTCTTTTTCCAGCAAAAGCTTAGATACAGAATCACAGAAACACACAACTGTCAGGGCTGGAAGTGACCTCAAAGATCATCCAATTCCAACTCCACTGCCATGGGCAGGGACACCTCACACTAGATCAGATTGCTCAGAGACATATGTAGACTGGCCTTGAAAGCTTCCAGGGATGGGACTTCTACCACCTCTTTGGGCAATCTCTCACCACCCTCATGTTGAAGAACTTCTTCCTAACATCCATTATGAATCTACCCACTTCTAGCTTGGATCCATTCCCTCTAGTCCCATCACTACCTGACATCTTAAAAAGTCCCTACCCATCTTTCCTATACCCACATTGAGACACTGGAAGGCCACAAGAAGGTCTCCTCAGAGCTTTCTCTCTTTATTCAGACTGAATAAACTCTCTCAGTCTGTCTCCATACTTCTGTCTGTTGCAGTGGCCCATACTTTTTCCAATGTGTCACAGCTCCAGAAACATCAGAAGCAACTTTATAAAAATGTTCAGATTCATCTTTGACATCTATTTGCAATCTTTAGCTAGAAACCTCTTTTTTTTCTCATCTTTCCATAATTTGAGGAGCATTACCACTTCCAAGAAGATATCACACTGGAATAGCAGAAACTATTGCCAGAACTCTGTTTTTAAGATGTATTTGGGCAATTAAATGCAAATATCTAAAAAATATATCTATAAATAGTGACAGCATAAAGTGGATAGAAAAAGACAGAAATTCTACAAACGAGACTGAAAATAGTGTGTAAGAAACTTTATTCATGTTCAAGTCTGGTTTTTAACATACTGGAATTTAAGAAGTAGTTTTAGAACTTCCACAAGAGACCAACAAATGCAGAAGATTGTAAAGCCTAGAGTTAAGGTATCACAGGGCTTCTAAACTACATTAGAAATTTATAATAATGTGATATTATTCACATTCCCTGGATATTTTAGTTTCATGAGATATAGGAAGTATTTTCCATCCACTATCAAGTATTTTATTTTGTTTTTTTATAAATTATGTTAGAAATCTATAATAATGTGATATCATTCACATTCCCTGAGTATTTTAGTTTCATGAGATACAGGAAGTATTTTCCATCCACTGTCCAGTATTTTATTTTGTTTTTTATACATAGGATATAGAGAATAATGGATGGAATCCTAAGGTCGCTTAGAAGTTATCCTGGTGTGTGAATCTCCACATAGAACATGTAGAGTGAGGTTCACCAATGCCTTCAAAAGAAAGTAATATGAAAAGCTAATATTTATTCTACCCAGTTTACAGCCCAGGGAACTTAGAGCTGTTATGACTTTGCAGAACAATTAATTACACAAGAAATGAACAGCTGAAGTAGGAGGATTATGTTTTTTGTTGGTTTTTTTTTTTCCTTATTACTGTTCTTCCTGATGCCAGAACCTGGATCGTTCATGTAAGTCACAGTTTTCACAGTAGAAAGGCAAAAATTAGCAAGCTCAAAGAGCTTGTAAAAGATTTTCACAGAACACATCACAGAGCACATTGAGTTGGAAAGGACCTTTGAAGGTCTTCTTGTCCAACCTCCCTGCAAAGAGCTGGGACATCTCCAATGAGATCAGGGAATATTTCAATAGTTCTGTTTTCAATAGCTATTTAAAATAAAACAAAACAAAAAAACCTGTGTTAAGAGGAGCAGTAACAGTTGTGCTCCTGCCCATGAGGTGCAAGAGGGGCCCAGGATTTAAAATTCTAGAGAGCCAGATGTAACCCTTAATAAGAGCTGTGATTCTGCATCACCGAGAAGAGCCTGGATCCATCCTTCTGGATCCATCCTCCTAAATTTATAAATGTACATATTTATAAATATTAAATGCAGTCACCCCTTAGTATCCTCCTCTCCAAGCTAAAAGTAAATATAAAGTGTGACTTTTTCACTGCCTTCTCCTCAAGAAGAACTTTCTAGTGTTTGTTTCTACAGCTCTACCTGTAGTTAAATTATTCAGTCTCTGAGCAACATCCATTCCTGTGAGCAGAATTAACAGTCAAAAATTGCCCCCTCACAGCTGAGTGCTTTCAGTGCTAGACTAATAAATTGTGGCTCTTTCTGTCTTTGCTTTTTCAATCTTGAATGACTTTTGGCATGACATTATGGGATGAGATATAGAGGGAAGAAATGCCCCTCTGCTTCCAACAAGTTATTGTGTAGCCAAAATATTTTTGGCACTTTGTAAGAAGTGAAGCATGATCATGAACAAAGAAAAAAAAAATATTGTCTCACTCAGAGCCACAAAAAAAATGATTAAGGGAGTGGAACATCTTTGTTATAAGGAGAGACCAAGGAAGCTGGGGCTCTTTAGCTTGGAGAAAAGGAGCCTGAGGGGTGATTTCATTCATGTTTATAAAGATGTAAAGGGTAAGTGCCAAGAGGATAGAGCCAGGCTCTGCTTGTGGTGCCCAGTGGCAGGACAAGGGGCAGTGGTGGAAGCTGAGCCATAGGAAGTTCTGTGTAAACATGAGCAAAAAGAAATTCCCTGTGAGGGTGACAGAAGACTGGAACAGGCTGCCCAGGGGGACTCTGAAGACATCTCCTCTGAAGTGGGTTGGAACTAGACTATCCTTGTGGTCCCTTCCAACCCTGACTGATTCTACGATTCTATGAAGGTATTCAAAACCCTCCTGGATGTGTTCCTGTGTGATCTGGTCTAGGTGCTCCTGCTGGCAGTGGGGTTGGACTAGATGATCTTTTGAGGTCCCCCCCAATCCCTGACATTCTGTAATTCTGTGATTCTTTGGAGTGTAGGGAACTGATTTATCTCTTCTCTACCCTGCCCATGTACTCCATCAAAACCAGCATGGTTGGAGACATGAAACATGATGCTGGTAGAGGGTTTGCAGTTAGAATGGTAGGTTGAGGTAGTGCTATGGTAGAAAGGTGAAGACAAAGAAAAGTAAATGTTTAGGATCCTAATTTGGGAGACTGAGATGTGTAGTTTGAAAAAGATACAAAGATGAGCCTCTTCTGTGCTTACACGTGACTTGGCACGGAGTTAAAGCTCCTGCTACCTTATTAGCTCTCCCATTAATTGCCACTGCCACTGGACAGACCTGTAACTACTACTACAAAGAATCACAGAGTCACAGAATCAGTCAGGGTTGGAAGGGACCACAAGGATCAGCCAGTTCCAACCCCCCTGTCATGCTCAGGGACACCCTACCATATATCAGGCTGGACAGAGCCTCAGAGCATTAAACACTTCCAGGGATGGGGCCCCAAACACCTCACTGGGCAACCCATTTCAGACCCTCATCACTCTCATGCTGAATAACTTCCTCTTCACATCTAATCTGAATCTCCCCACCTCCAGCTTTGCTCCATTTGCCCTAGTCCTCTCACTACCTGATAGCCTAAAAAGTCCCTTCCCAGCTTTTTTTGTAGGCCCCCTTCAGGTCCTGGAAGGCCACCAGAAGGTCACCTGGAAGCCTCTTCTTCTCCAGGCTGCACAGCCCCAACTCTTTCAGTCTGTGCTCACTGCAGAGGTGCTGCAGACATCTGAGCATCCTCGTGGCCCTTCTCTGGACACCTCCAGCATCTCCACATCCCTCTTGTCCCAGGAACTCCAGAACTGGATGCAGTACTCCAGGTGGGGTCTCAGCAGAGCAGAGTAGATGGGGAGAATCACCTCCCTGGTCCTGCTGGCCACGCTACTCCTGCTGCAGCCCAGGCTCTGGTTGGCTTTCTGAGCTGCAAGTTCACACTGCTGCCTCATGTTGAGTTTCTCATCCACCAGCAAAGCCTGAGGAGGATATTTTTTCCCTGTGAGGGTAACAGAGCACTGGAACAGGCTGCCAAAGGTGGTTGTGGTGTCTCCCTCTCTGGTGATATTCAAGAGCTGTCTGGATGCATTCCAGTGTGATCTTCTCTAGGCAATCCTGCTCTGCGAGAGGGTCTGGACCAGATGATCTTTGAGGTCCCTTCCAGCCCCTGACATTCTGTGATTCTATGATTCTATGATTCTATGATTTATCTCTGTGTACTCTCTAACATCAAGTCTATCCTTGCACAGCAGCACAGCTTGAAGAACTTCAGTGTAGTCTATGTATTGATGATAGGGTGCTTTTGAGATACACGTGGGCTAGATGCCTGTTAGGTTTTTGATTGAACTGAACTCCTACTCCTAGAAAAATTCTCTAAGGTATTACATAAAAGATAGACAGTGGCACTATGACACCTTTTCAGGAAAAAAAAAAAAAAAAGTAGCAATCACAGCTGCATTTTATAGGAGGCCTTAATCTGTTCAGCAATCTCACAGCTTACCAGGATGGGCTTCTCAAGATACTTCAGCAGGAGAATGCCAAATTTTCAAACTC
The DNA here is from genome assembly GCA_013396835.1 of Psilopogon haemacephalus. Lineage (NCBI taxonomy): Eukaryota > Metazoa > Chordata > Aves > Piciformes > Megalaimidae > Psilopogon > Psilopogon haemacephalus. The sequence continues at coordinate 14,407 of VWZI01007840.1, forward strand.
AAAACAACATGCTTATGTAGGAAACATAGCTTGGCTTTTTCATCACTCATGCACAGGCACAGAGGCAGAACTCAAAACATTCAGAGAAATTAAAGTTTCATTAGACACTTTTGAACAACGGTCTTCTAAATCCCATTTAATTCCTGGTTTACATATGTAGAACAGACATGCAGAGATATTTGAGAGTCTAAGATCTCTTTGGGAGTCTGATTTTCCCTTTGATTTCAGTTGGAATTGTGTTACATATAAATAGGGAGAGGGCACTCAAAAGTCTTTGTGAATTTGGTCTTTTTTGTCCTTTGCAGCATAATGTTTTAAAATGTAAATAGCAGTGTTTCTTTGCGAGACAGGATTGAGCTTTGAAATGTTTCAAGTTTAATTCCCTCACTGAGACTGGATTTGATGCTCTCAGATTACAGTGGGAAGAATGTTTTAATAGCTGCCAGCTTTGTTTATTCAGTCTTGGTTCTGAGACGCAGCTGAAACCTGCACATCAACAGAAAGTTCAGCGTTTGGAGACCTCACACCGAAGTCCAACTGCATTAACAAAGGAATGTATTTTACCTATCCCAAAAGGCGGAATGCTGTAGAAGCTGATGAGACTTTTCATAGAATAGAATAGAATAGAATAGAATAGAATAGAATAGAATAGAATAGAATAGAATAGAATAGAATAGAATAGAATAGAATAGAATAGAATAGAATGGAATCAGCCAGGTTGGAAGAGACATCCAAGATTATCCAGTTCAACCTATCACCCAGCCCTAGCCAATTAGCTAGACCATGGCACTAAGTGCCCCATCCAGGATTTTCTCGAACATCTCCAGGGACGGCGACTCCACCACCTCCCTTGGCAGCCCATTCCAATGGCAAATCATTCTTTGTGAAAAACTTCCTCCTAATGTCCAGCCTGTACCTTCTCTGGGACCACTTGAGACTGTGTCCCTTCATTCTGTTGCTGGTTGCATGGGAGAAGAGACTCCCACCTGGCTACGACCTCTCTTTAGGTAGTTGTATACAGCAATGAGGTCACCCCTGAGCCTCCTCCTCTCCAAGCTAAACAACCCCAGCTCCCTCAGCCTCTCCTCATAGGGCTTGTGCTCCAGGCCCCTCACAAACCACTTTCTGTAGTGTAGCTCACTCTCCTCTCTGGGAGTACCTCTGCCTTTTTTAAGAGCCAATCTAATAAATTGTGGCAACGTACTTATTGCATTAAAGCTGTACTAGACCTGTAGATTCCTTCACGCACTTGGATCTTGTGCGTCAATGCTTACACATAAGTAATCTGATGAGCTTGAGAGGGCTTTCTTCTCTGGCAGGCAAAAGAAATCACAGTTTTCAGCTGACAACATAGTGCCTATACCTGCAAAGATAGAAATGCTGTCTTAACTCAGCAGTCAATTATTACTCCGTGTGCAATACAAAGTATTGTGACTTCCACTAGCGGTAGCAGGTTGCTTGCTGCCTGGCAGAGCACAAATAGATGGGTTTTCTCCACTGTCTGTGAATCAATACAGCACCAAAACCAAAGCTATTGTGTGCTGTTCGTGGAAGAAATTACTTTTTTGTCGATAAGATTCAAAACTAAAATTCCTTAAAGCATCAGAATGTTTGTTTTTAATATGATTATTATGATATAATTTTTAATATTATATTGCAAATTATTACTAATATTTTATTAATATTCTTTTTTATTATTAATATTTAAAAATTCAGGGAAATTCCCTGAGGTTCTTTGGGTGTTTGGTCAACAAGAAGCAATTACACAAAGGTTATTTACAAACACAGAATTCAACAACTTAAACAGTTTAAACAGTCAGAACTTGGAAAATAGGAACCTGGTAACAGGGAAAATTTTAACCATGCCATACTCACTGATGCGATAGACACAAAGTTTCCTGGTAGAGGAGAAGGAAAGATTTGCCTTGCTGCTGGCTGCTGGCGCAAACTGCAATGCCCGCTGCAAACACGTGGCCACCATGAAAGAGCTGGGAATAGACCTCTGGTCCTGGTGAAAGGCAGCAGGAAAAGAAGGATAATGGCTCTAATTCACCCCCTTAAATACACCATTTTGAAGGTGAAACCGGCCAATAGGCACTAGCATCGATTGTTTTGGCCAATGAATTCAAAGTTCTGTCCCTAGGTGTCCACCCTGGCACTTGAGGGGCATCACAAGACACCTGACTTGGTCATGTGCCAGGCACTTAGACTTTGGGGCTTTATTGGACCAAACCCTCCATTGTTCTGCTCACACCCATCAACCCCCGGACCTTGTTACAGGAGGAGAAGAGCAGGGGTTTGAACTAATTTGGCAGGATTTATGCCCTACAAGGGCAACCCTTAAAAATCCTCTCTGCTGGTCTTGCTCCTGAGAGAAAGGGCAAAGAGCACTGT
>VWZI01007840.1:16808-45734 GCA_013396835.1 Psilopogon haemacephalus
TTTCCAAGGCTATCAGTTGCTTTGCTACTGCCCGCAGTCACTCAGAGCTCCGAGGTCTTGAAAGCAACCGAGCACTTCTTCCCTTCAGCCTCTCAGTTGTGCAGCTCAAACGGACTGAAATTGCTCTTTGGCAATGAACCAGAGATATGATTCAGAAGGAAATGAGAAGTAGATGAGTAAGTGTATGCCAGTTTTTTCTCGCCCCTATTCTGAGAAACACACAAGTGTCGAGTAGGTGAAATTAAGAAGATGCTTTGCTTTCTTACCCAAAGGGTCAAGTATTTTAATATGAGCTTGTCTTTGCAATTAATTTAGTGCAACACGTGCTCTTTCTACCTCTCCTTTTTCCAGCACTCTAGTTCCTGAAATATATATGATGATGCATGCAGCGCAAATAACTGGTTACCATAGGAACAACTGTAATAGTGATCCCAAAGCAGGATGAGGTTTTGGGGTTTTTTTGTTTGTTTGGGTTTTTTCTTCCCAAGACTTTTTTTGTTTTAGCTTTTGTTTTGTTGTTTGCATTTTAATAGAATGCTACAAAGCTCTCATTTACAAATATTCTGGGAAAATATTCTTTTCTTTAACATGATTCGACTATAAATCCATCAAAGTTTTCAGCGTGTGTGCAGTAGCCTTCCGGCTCTGTGTGAGTTTCACTGCTGGAAAGATGAACACTAAAAAAAAAAAAAAAAAAAAAAATTTGAGAAACANAAAAGAACAAAAAAAAAAAAAAAAAAAAAAAAAAGAGTTCAGGAAAAGAATTTGATATCCATGATATTGTAAATGACAGCCTTTTTGGTAAGCATTACTGCTTTACATTACTGCTTTGCTCCATTCCCCTTAGTCCTGTCACTACCTGATAGCCTAAAAAGTCCTTCTCCATGGAAGGACTGTAGTTGCAGTACAGTCAGCAGGTGACCATATTTTGGGGTAGAAATTCTATAGAACAATAATAATTGCTCCTTCAGTATGTTTGAACACCTAAAAATGTCAGGCAGGGTATATATTTTACTAGACAATGAAAAGGAACTTTTTCTTTTTTTCCCCAGGTAAGTCAAAACAGAGCTTCTGCCATGTAGTTAAAATTCAATGACCTTCCAAAGACAGAATAAACCTCCTAGATGCCCTTTCCATTCTTCCTGTGGGACTTGGTGCACTCTCTCATTCCACAGTGGATATTTTATATGCCACACAGACTGCATGTAAAGTACTATTGGTACTGCTCTGATGGGTGAGGATCGTGAGGTCAACTGTTGCTGCCTTATGTCATTAAGTGTCTGTTTCTGCCTCCATCAACATATCCATGCATATGGTTCTCCTAACTTAGACTGTCAAAATGACACAGACAAGGAAAACATCCAAAATACCTTTTCAGAAACAACCTAGGGACATCCGTCCTGAGTACCAACTTCCAGCAGCTTAGGGGCACCTGTCCTAAGTACCAGCCTCCAGCAGCAGGAGAGGAAAGGAGAAGCAGTGAAATTTTGCAGAGCTGGTCCCTGTAAGGTGATGTAGAACTACAGGATGTCATCAGCATCTGAACTAGCAACCTGGTTGCACTCTGCTCAAAAATTCTGTCAGTGTAGGAAATTCACAATACTACTGTGTTGGCTTTTCTTTACTGTTTCTGTTGTCTCCTGGTAAAACTGAATCACTTAGATGAATAATAGGAAAAGTGCAAAGAAGACATTCTGGAAAACTTGGAGCCTTTTTCTATGAATTTTGTTGCCAAGGGTATGTTAATTTCTGGAGTAAAGAAAAAAAAAATCCAGAAAATATTCTTTTTTTGGGAAATAGAATATTGCTGTTGCTGAATCTTTTTTTTTTTTTTTCTTTTTTTTCAGGAAACAGACAACTTTAAAAAAATTTAAAACACAATATTTAATCAAGAAAAAAATGTCCTTGTGACTGAAAATATAATTGGGGAAATTTTCAATTATTTTCATTTAAGAATGAAACTGCCATAATAAAATGCAGACCTCGTGAAGTTCAACAAGGTCAAGTGCAAGGTTCTGTATCTGAGTCAAAACAATCCTTGATATCAGTACTGGCTGGAGAATGATGGGATTAGGAGCAACCCTGCAGAGAAGGAATTGAGGGCACAGGTGGCTGGAAAACTGAATATGAGACAGCAATGTCTGCTTGCATCTCAGAAAACCAGTTGCATCCTGGATAGAATCAGAAGCAGCATGGACAGCAGATTAAGAGAGGTGTTTTCCCACCCCTACTCCACTCTTGCCAAAGCTCATCTGGAGTATTCTGCTTGACTCTGGAGTCCTCAGCATAAGAAAGCCTGAGAGAGTTGGGATTGTCACCCTAGAGAAGAGAAAGCTCCAAGGAGACCTTATAGCAAAGATTAAGAGAGTTGGGATTGCCAGTCAGGAGAAGAGAAAGCTCCAGGATGACCTTCTAGCAGCCTTCTGATATCTAAAGAGGACCTACAGGAAAGATGGGAAGGATTCTTTTATAGAATCATAGAATCATCAACTGCTTTAGGTTGGAAGGGACCTCAAAGATCATCCAGTTCCAACCCCCCTGTGCCATAGGCAGGGACACCTTCCACTAGAACAGGTTGCTCAAGGCCTCGTTCAACCTGGCCTTGAACATCTCCAGGGAGGGAGCAGCAACAACCTCCCTAGGCAACCCCTTCCAGTGTCTCACCATCCTCACTGGAAAGAACTTCTTCCTAAAATCTAGTTTAAATCTCCCCTCTGAAAGTTTGAACCCATTACCCCTTGTCCTGTCATTACAAGACTTTGTAAAAAGTCCCTCCCTAGCCTTCTTGTTGGACCCCTTCAGATACTGGAAGGCTACTACAAGGTATTATAGGGATAAAATGAAGGGGAAATGGTTTTAAACAGAAAAAAAATGTAAATGCAGATCAGATAAAATGAAGAAATTTTTTACAGTAAGGATGGCAAAATACTGGAACAGGTTGCTCAGGGAAGCTGTGGATCCTCCATTCCTGAAGATGTTCAAGGCCAGGTTGGATGGGACTATGAGCAATCCTGTCTAGGAATAGGTATCCCTGCTTATGGCAGGAGGGGTTGTACTGGACAACTTTTTAAGGTTCCTTTTGATCCAAACCATTAAAAAAAAGAAAAAGAGTTTTAAAATAATATGAGTAAAAACCCATTGCATTGTTCAGGACTGACCAGACATAAAACTGGTCTCAGGGCCCTTATTATATACCAAGTAATCTTTTTTTCTGAAAGTTCCATTTTGAAATGTGCAAGATGAATCAGCACAAAATAAAAAAAAACATAGAAAAGTAGAAGCTTGCAGAATTCACACAGCAACAGAGATTGATTTTAATAGACACGATTATGAAGTAGATGGAGATTTTGTGTGCATTTTGGGGGAGAACTGCAACTGTTAGAAATTTGGAAAGAAAACCCAAGATTAAAAAAAAAAAAAAATTTAAAATAGACAACTAAGATATGAAAAGAACTGAAAATGAGAGGAGTAGATAAAATAAAACTAATTTGTCCCTTCTGTCCCATGCATACACTTACAGTTTTCTTCTCTCCCGTTGATTCAGTGATTTCAAAGTCTTCTTATTTCATGCTGCAGGTTCATAAAGAGGCCATAAGTTTCAGTGAGTTCCTAGAGATTAAAAAGTCTTATTTGAGGATCTTTTTTTTGTGCTTCAAAGCAAGTTGTTGAATGGTTAGTCAGAATTGCAGTTGCCAGTACTGAGAAAGAACTTTGTTATGCCTCTGAATATCATATTTGAGGATGCATCTGGGTCGAGGCAATCCCAGGCACAAATCCAGGCTGGGCAGTGAGTGGCTGGAGAACAGCCATGAGGAGATGGACTTGGGGCTGCTGGTGGAGGAGAAGCTCAACATGAGCCAGCAGTGTGCACTTGCAGCCCAGAAAAGCAACGAGAGCCTGGGCTGCATCAGGAGAATTGTGGCCAGCAGGGAGAGGGAGGTGATTCTCCCCCTCTATTCCACCCTGGTGAGAACCCATATGGAGTGCTGCATCCAGTTCTGGAGCCTCTATTACAAGAGGGATGTGGAGATGCTGGAGTGTGTCCAGAGAAGGGCCACGAGGATGCTCAGAGGGCTGCAGCACCTCTGCTGTGAGGACAGACTGAAAGAGTTGGGGCTGTTCAGTTTGGGGAAGAGGAGGCTCCCAGGTAACCTTCTTGTGGCCTACCAGGATCNAGTGGTTGGGGCCCCATCTCTGGAGGCCTTTAAGGGCAGGCTGGATGAGGCTATGGCCAGCCTGATCTAGGGTAGGGTGTCTCTGAGCATGGCAGGGGGAGTTGAAACTAGCTGATCCTTGTGGTCCCTTCCAACTCTGACTGATCCTACGATTCTATGATTCTATGATCCTATGATTCTATGTCCGTGCACAGATCAAGCCTGAACACTCTTCACCTCTTAACAACAGGCATGACATTAGTTACCATTTGATTTATATGTCTTCTGGGTTTATTTGTTTACAAGTGTCTCCTGCCCCTTCACAGTAATCCAGATCCTATGTTGTAGCAGTTTCCATGGCAACTATGCATTTCTTATTGAAAAAAGAAAGAACTATGTAAACCAAAGCCATGCATAAATTATCAATGCATAAATTGCTGCTATCCTAATTTCTCAGTTCACTTCTCTACAGTTTGCAAACCAGCAAATACTAATTCAGCCTTTCTTTACCCAGGTATGCTCCAACCACAAAAGAAAATCAGAAGTAGAATGCTCCACTCAGGCTTTTATTCAAGAACATTGTTGAGCCAACTGTCTAGAAATTTTGACAATATCTGACTCGAAGGATTCAGGAATTGTGAATCATTCCCTTAAAGTAATGAGTAATCTTTTGTTTTTTAAATAGACAAACAAAAACCTCCCAACCAAATAATTAAAAAAAAAAAAAATCAAACAAAACACACAAAAAAAAAAAATCCCAAAACAAAACAAAAACAAAAACAAACCAGAACTTCACATTTTTTATTTGGTTTGTACTGCAGAAGTAGATCACCAGTTCTGAAGATCTTTTATGTAGCTTAGTTGGCCAACAAAGAATACAATTTAAAGATAGAAACTTAGATGCTGAATTAATTTTTGTATTCCAATAACATGCCTCATCTGCTGATACCCAACAGTTCTGAGCTGAATGTTGTATTCAAACATGAAGTCCTTTACCTCTGTAATTAAGCATCTTTTTCTTTATTTGGCTTTATAAGCATAAAACCAGACCTGAAAATCTCTTTTTTTTTTTAAGCTAGATTTAGTTGAAATTAAGCAACTCTAGTTAATATTTCTGCCTTTTATTTCTAGATGCCAATTGAAGAGTCAAAATCTTGGAATCTATCATGACATTTAATAAAAGAAAATAAATTTTAAAAAATAATCCAAATTCCTCCAAATTCTACTGCAGTGTTCCTGTTTTGAGAGTGAAAATGTTGAAACAAAACATTTTGACATTTGTTGCAACTTAATGCTTTGAGACTTCCGTTTGAAAATATTCTAAATGTTTCTCCTATGAATCAGAAGAAAATTGCTCTTTTATGGAGATTTTTTGCCCAAAATTGCAAATCCCTTCATAGCAGCTGCCAGAGTTTCTGAGGCAGACAGCAAGATCCAAACTCCACAATTCTCATACATAGAATCATAGAATGGTTTAGGTTGGAAGTGACCTCAAAGCTCAGGCAATTCCAACACCCTGCCATAGGCAGGGACACCTCAAACTAGAAGAGGTTGCTCAAGGCCTCGTTCAACCTGGCCTTCAACACCTCCAGGGAGGGAGCAGCCACAACCTCCCTGGGCAAACCATTCCAGTGTCCCACCACCCTCGCTGGAAAGAACTTCCTTCTAGCATCCCGTTTAAATCTCTCCTCTGCCAGTTTAAACCCATTACTCCTCATCCTGTCGTTACAAGACCTTGTGAATAGTCCCTCCCAAGTCCTCCTGTAGGCCCCCTTCAGATACTGGAAGGCTACTATAAGGTCTCCTCAAAGCCTTTTCTTCTTCAGGCTGAAAAGCCCCAACTCTCTCAGCCTGTCCTCATAGCAGAGCTGCTTCAGCCCTCTGATCATTCTCCTCTGGACTCTCTCCAACAGTTCCATGTCCTTCTTGTGCTGGGGGCTCCAGAACTGCACACAGTACTCCAGATGGGGTTTGAGGAGAGTAGAGTAAAGGGGGAGAATCACTTCCCTTGCCCTGCTGGCAACGCTTCTCTTAATGCATCCCAGGACATGTAGCTATGCTGAGGACAACTTGTCAAGAAAAAACACAACATGCAGCTCATTATTGCTGCCTTCATATATGCTTGACTATTTAATGATTTGTTTCATCTATGTAGCCTAAATCAGGAGTATGTCTTGGCAACTGAATAACAATTTACTAAACGCACATAAAAATCTGTGCTCTTGTTTTGATATGAAACCAGAAGAGCGTACACTGGTCAAGATTGTCTCCAGGAGAAGTTCAGTGCATGTTGATGACCTAGATCTGCAATTTTTCTTCGTACAGTCACACAATTGCCTCCACTTTCAAAAGCAATGCAGTATGCAGAATGACATAGCACATAATTGTTACCATTCAAGTCTTTGACTAGGAAACAGAAGTTTCTATTTACCACCATGATTAATCTCATTATCTCAGTGGGGTATGTGTTTTTTTACAGCACTCTTGAAGCTTTTCAAAGACAGAAGGCTGAACACAAATCTGGACATATGCCATGTTTAAAGCACAAGGTTAACTTAGAACTTGTGTGGAGGAAACACTGCAGCTTTGTGGAGAAAGACCTCTGAATCTTGGCAGAGAGCAAACTCTCCATGGGGCAGCAATATGCATTGTGGACAAGAGAGATAATGGCACCCTGGAGTGCATCAAGAAAAATGTGTCCAGCAGGTCTAGGAAGATTCTTCTCCCCCTCTACTCTGCCCTAGTGAGGCCCCACCTGGAATACTGTATCAAATTTTGGGCTCCCTGGTTCAAGAGAGACAGGGACCTGCTGGAAAGAGTCGACTAGACTAGACTAGGCTAGACTAGACTAGACTAGACTAGACTAGACTAGACTAGACTAGAATAGACTAGAATAGAATAGAATAGAATAGAATAGAATAGAATAGAATAGAATAGAATAGAATAGAATAGAATAGAATAGAATAGAATAGAATAGAATAGAATAGGACAGGTTGGAAAAGACCCCAAGATCATCCAGTCCAACCTAGCACCCAGCCCTAGCCAATGAACAAGACCATTGCGCTAAGTGCTCCATCCAGGCTTTTCTTGAACACCTCCAGGGACATCACCTCCCTGGGCAGCCCATTCCAATGCCAATCACACTCTCTGGGAAGAACTTCTTCTTAATATCCAGCCTACACCTCCCCAGGCACCACTTCAGACTGTCCTGCTTCATTCTGTTGCTAGCTGCCTGGGACAAGAGACCAACACTCACCTGGCTACAACCTCCCTTTATGTAGTTGTAGACAACAATGAGGTCACCCCTGAGCCTCCTCTTCTCCAGGCTGCACAACCCCAGCTCCCTCAGTCTCTCCTCATAGGGCTTGTGCTCCAGGCCCCTCACCAGCTTCGTCTCCATGAGAATGACTGGGAGACTTGAGCGTCTCCCCTATGGAGAGAGACTGAAAGGTCTGGGACTGGGATGTTTAGTCTGGAGAAGAGAAGACTGGGAGGAGATGTGATTGATGTGTACAAATATCTGAGGGGTGGGTGTCAAGTGGATGGGGCCAATCTCTTCTTGGTGGTCAGCAGCAATAATACAAGGATCAAAGGCTACAAGTTGGAATACAGAAGGTTTCACCTCAATGTGCAGAGAAACATCTTGACAGAGCCCTGGAACAGGCTGCCCAGAGAGGTTGTGGAGTCTCCATCTGTGGAGACTTTCAAATCCCACCTGGATGCATTCTTAAAAAAATCAGGCAAAAATTCCAGGAAGCCTATGTGGGAGAATAAGAAACTCCTGCCCAAAATCAAACACAAGAGGGGAACTCAGAGAGGGTGGAAGGAAGGATGGATAACCTGGCACGAATACAGTGAAATTGTGAAACCAGAAACCAGGTTAGGAAACCTTCTTATGAAGGTTGTTTTCCTCTTGTCTTTCAATAAGGTTGATACTACAAGGTCCCTGACTTGATTTGCATTCTTGGTTAAACTTGGGAAGACAGCCTAGTTTTCCTGAAAGAAGAGGAGATTACTTGTGAATAGAGATTGACTTTCAGTAAGGGGGAGGGTTTCTGATTTGAAGAGATTCTATATTAAGTATTCAACATGGTCTCCAAATGAACAAACAACTGAGGGTTTTTTTTTCTATGTTTGCTTTTGGTTTTCACCTTGGAAGGAATGAAGAACCTGAATCTGTGAATACCATCTGGGAGTTAAGCATTCAAATAACTCAGTGTTATGAAACAGGTTGTGTTTTTTTTTCTCTATGGGTTCAATGATTAGATTAAAGTCCATCTTTCTATTATATGAATGGCTCCCTAGATGATGGTGCTGTAAGTTTCATTTCTATTAACAATGTCTGGTTATCTGGATAACAACTGCACAGCATCAAACCTGGAAGGTTAATAATAAGGCATTTCAGCTGCTGCTTGCTTTTATCAGCATTTCTAGTAGCAACTTCCATTTTTCTTTTCTTTTTTTTTTTTTTTCCTTCAACTAGCCTCAAAGTTGTTTGTGCAAACTCTGATCCAGCAACCGCTTCCCTAATATGACTGAATAGATTGAAGTGTGAAAAAGCTGGAAATTACCTTTATGTGCAGTACTTGGCAACAGTTTGGCTGTGTTTTCGTTTTCCTCTTGTGAAAAGCAGAAAGAACCACATGAAAGTAAAGTAAAATTTAAATGAAAGTGCAGATTCTTATACTGCTGTATTGAAAAAAAAGGCCAAAAAACATCATCAGAACCTAACCTTTTGTATTTTAATAGTGGGACCTTACCTCAGGGAAGTCACAGGGGAAAGTTTTTTCTACTTTAAACTATAAATGTCTTTTTTAGGCTGAAGAGTTATGAGATATTGGTGGCCATTTAGAATTGACTTATAAACTGCTTAATGTTTCACTGAGCATGCTAAGTTGTTTTCTTTGGTTCTTGAAAACACAATGCACTTTGGGTGCACTTTCTGGGCAGGTTGTATACTTTGTAGATATTCAAACTGTAGCTCTGCTCATATTAGATACCAGTGGTCCTCTTTCATGACAGATACAGTAAAGGTTTTCCACTGCTGCAACCAGTGGGACCCTGCCCGTGGCAGGGGGGCTGGAACTAGATGATCCTTGTGGTCTCTTCCAACCCTGACTCATTCTATGATTCCATGATTCTATGATTCTATACTGTTTTAGAGTGAGCAGAATCAAGACCATTGGCTGAAATTTAGAAGTAGCATCCAAGTAAAGCCTCCTTTTAAAGGCATTTGCACAATTTATCTTACGAAAATTGAAATTAGGCAGATAAGAACTCTTGCTAATCAAAGCAGGATTTTTTTTTCTTTCTTTAGGAGTAAAAATATTTTTAAAAATCTGAAATACTAATGGCTTCAGGTATGTAAACGCTTGAAAGGATTGTTTGATTAATTTTCATCTACTGGTGGCAACAGGTTATTTAACTGAGAGGTCCTTAGCTCCAATTCCCAAAAGAATACACAAATTAATGGCAGAAAATGATAAAATGTTGTACATCACACACTGTGAATACCAGAAATAAATTTGTATTTGAAGAATATGGACAACAACCAAGAACTTGAGGTCAAGGCTGAACTGTTTGCTGGAGAAGGAATTGGCTGAACAGTTGAACTCAGAGTTGTGGCCAATGGTTCAATGTCCAGATGGAGACCTCTGACAAGTGGTATTGGTATTGCTGTTTAACACCTTTGTCAGCAATATGGACAGTGGCATTGACACAGCCTCACCTAGTTTGTGGATGACATTAAGCTGTGTGGTCCAGATGACATGCCAGAGGGAAGGGGTGACATCCTGAGTGACCTTGATAGGCTTGAGAGGTGGACCTATGCCAACCCATGAAGTTCAACAAGACCAAGTCCAAGATCCTGTATCTGAGTCAGGGTAATCCCAAGAACAAATATAGGCTGGGCAAGGAATGACTCAAAAGCAGTCATGAGAAGGACTTTGTGGTGTTGGTTGATGAAAAACTCAACATGAGCCATCAGTGTGTGCCTGAAGCCTTGAAGGCAACTGTGTCCTGGGCTTCACCAAAAGAAGGGTGACCAGCAGAATGAGGGAGGTGATTCTCCCTCTCTATTCTGCTTATGTTGAGACCCCAGTTGGAGTACTGTGTCCAGTTCTGTGGCCCCAAACACAAGAAGAACATCCAATTGTTGGAGCAGGTGCAGAGAAGTGTTGCAAAGATGATCAGAGGGCAGAATCGCCACCCTTATGGGACAGGCTCTGAATGTCAGGGCTATTCAGCCTGGATAAAAGAAGGTTCTGGGGAGACCTTAAAGAGGCTTTCCAGTACCTGGAGAGGGTAAAAAAAGAAAGTTTTCCCTCTCAGAAAGCTGGAGAGGGACTTTTTACAGAGGCTGAGTCGTAAGATGAAGAGGAATGGTTTTAAACTGGAAGAGGGTAGATTTAGACTGGATATTAGGAAGAAATTCTTTACAGTGAGCATGGTGAGACAATGGAATAAGTTGGGAAATTGTGGGTGCCCACTCCCTGCACCTGTTTAAGGCCAGTTTGGATGATGCCTTGAGCAACCTGATCTAGTGGAAGCTGTCCCTGCCCAAGGCAAGGGCATTGGAACCACATAATCTTTAAGATTCTTTCCAACCCAAACCATTCTATGATTCTGTGAAGGCTAACCTCACAGAACCCTGGAGCAGTGGAGTTAATTGGAATTTTAATTAATTCCTCAATAGAACATTTTTTGTGCTGGATGAATTGGCATTTCTTCTACTCTTTATGTGTTTTGTCATTTGTCATCGTCATTATGTGTCTACATTTAGCCCATGTTGGGGGTTAAACTATAGGAGTTGCTCTGTTACCTGATGATACCTCTCCAGCACAGATGAGGAATCAAAAAGAGGACACCCATGGGTTGAAATGAAAACAAATTTAATGAAACACTCCAACTAATATAAAATATAAATATAAAATATTGGAATGATTATGTATGAGTGCAAGATGGTATTTTGAAAATTAATACAGTTTATTAATGTTGTTACTCAGAAACTCACTACCAACCAGTATTTTTAATAATCATTGGTCCTTCACACTATAATGAAAACATTATACACAGAGAGATAAACAGGGAATCTGGAACACTTCAGAAGCATAACTAGCAACAATATAACAAACATTAAACTTAAAACTGGAAAGAGCTTCTTAGTTTCAATTGCAACTCTTGCCCACCAGGGGACTCAAGAGGCTCCTTTCTGCTGCTGAGACAGAAGGTCCTCAGATTCACTTAAGAATTTGATGAATTTTGCTAAAGATTTGCTAAGAGGCTTTTGAGTGTTTACTCTCAAAGAAGTCTCTGTGGACTTCCAGGGCTGCATTATAGTATCAGACAGTACCCAAAACACAGGGAGGGGTTGCTGTCTGTGGTTTCAAAGCTATTAGAGGCTTTGGAGTTTTCCAAGACTCTTTTCTCAGGAAACCGGGGGTCTAGCACAGTCTCTGACCTGGCTCCTCTTAAACTCCAGATTCAGCAGAAAACTTGCAGAGGGGCAGGCAGGATGCAGTGAGGAAATAGCACAGAGAGCACGTTGAGGCAAAAGCAGCAGGCGAGCACAAATACAATGGTAGAGCATGTTGTGTTACCTGCTCATGTCTTTTTGTCAATACAGCCAGAGACCAATGGGCCTTTGGACATAAATTAACCAATCAGAATGGCAATCAGCCAAGCTTGACTATATTAAGCGAAGCCATAGGCTTGCTTTACCCAAATTTGGGGAAAAAATATTGGTCTTGCACAAGGTAGACACAAGCCAAGTGTATGTACCTTGCTTACCACAGGAGCAAAAGAATCTGGGCAAGACAGGGTCCTTAGATGCAGTGGCCCCAGGTTCTTTGTCCTCCCTCCCGCAGTTGCTTCTCCCATCAGCAGAAGGAGGGAGAACAGAAAAAAATATCTGGACAAGCCAGGACATGTTCTGGCCTATTTAGGCCTATCACAACAAATACACAAAGTTGTACTCAGCCTAGATATTGCATGGTCAGGCCAGGCTGGATGTGTCTCTAAGCAACCTGATTGAGCGTGAGGTGTTCCCGCCCATGGCAGGGGGTTTGGAGCAAGATGATCCTTGAGATCTCTTCCAGCCCTGAAAATTCAATGATTCTACAGTGGCCATAATAAATGGAGATCAGTAATTGGATGCAGGAGGAGCTCAGGCAGGAGGTCTCCTATCCTCAATAATAAACATCCCCCTTTATAACGAATGTAACATCTATGACACACTCATACCGTAGCCAACTTGAGTAAGCTGCTCTGACCGTCTTAAAACTGCTAATGATCTCCACACCATTGCTGGCCTCTTAGTCTGTCCCAGTGAAACCAGCACATGAAGCCAGGGCTGTATTTTATGCAGTAGTGCAGTGGTTTCAGTTAGGCCTTTAAACATAATCCATAACAAAATTAATATTCATGTTGAAAATGTGCTTAGATGTCTGAAGGAAAAAAAAAACAAACAACCTTCTGCAGTTTATATTTTTAGCTAAATGCATTATTTTCTTCTCAAAAGAAGAAGTAGCCAAGGAATATTTGTAAGTGTTCTGTGAGGTCAGATTGAAATCCGTGGCTAGTTAGATTTGCCTTTCAAGGTTTCATCCCTATGATGATAAGGTGTACAAATCACAAAGCATTTAATTGTATCTCTTTTATTTGCATGGACCTTAAGTATGCTACCGTAACAGATTCCTTTGAGACGCATTGATCAATACAAAATTAAAGGTAATTATGCTAATTAAATCTTCTCAAAGTAAAAGGCGACTGTAGTAGTACTCAGCTCTAGCACAAGAAAGAAAAAAGGGGGGAGGAGGAGGAACTAACATCTTCATTAGTTGGGTTTTAATGTGCCTTCCTAATGCCTCTGCTGAAATCTGAGTTTTACACAAAAAAGCAGAATTTGCCTTCCTTTGACATCAGAGTTAGATGAAAGACATGGTTGTATCTGCACTGTCACTGTTGGTCTCTCTCTGTCGCGTGGCTCCTCTTCAATTTTTTGCAGCTCTCACTCCATAAAACATTAACTAGCTACATTGTGAACCTTCCTTCATATGTGGTGTCCTTCAGTTTAATCTCCAAGCAATTTCAGCTGCATCGAGCGTTAAGGAGATGGTGTTGCACTAACGATGTTTTGCTTTGATCTTGCTATTACAGTGGCTGGGCTCTCAGCAGTCCTCATTACAGCCCCTCCTGGATGTCAGTTCTCTGTCATAAATTTGTAGTTACAAAAGCCTCCATTTAACTTTTCCCTGAGCAGGTCTGGCTGTGCTGTTCTTTGCTGATTCAATACCGAATGAAAAACCTAATAAATCTGCACTTCAGCACTCGCAAAAATAGAGATCGATTTGGTAAGCACCAAGATGGAAACAAACTGGCCCGTGGTAGCTATTAATAAAGGAGTATAATTGCTGGCATTAGTCACGGCATTTAATTCCACCCCAAGTGGTAGCTGGACAGTTTGCTGTCCTCAAGGTGAGGATTTTGGGAGGCATTTTCAGGGCACCATGGCTCATGTTTTATAAACAAGCCAATCCTGCCTTCAAAGAATAAATAAATGAATAGATAAATAAATAAGCACACCAGAAATGCATCCCCTCCAAAAACCTCCCTCTCCTACCTCAGCAACATAGAATCATAGAATAAGTCAGGGTTGGAAGGGACCACAAGGATCATCTAGTTCCAGCACCCCTGCCATGCCCAGGGACATCCTACCCTACATTAGGCTGGACAGAGTCTCATCCAGCCTGCCCTTAAACACAACCAGGAAAGTGGCCCAAACCACCACCCTGGGCAACCCGTTCCAGGCTCTCACCACTCTCATGCTGAACAACTTCCTCCTCACATCCAATCTGAATCTCCCCACTTCCAGCTTTGCTCCATTCCCCCCAGTCCTGTCACTACTTGATATGCTAAAAAGTCCCTCCCCAGCTTTTCTGTAGACCCCCTTCAGATGCTGGAAGGCCACAAGAAGGTCACCTTGGAGCCTCCTCTTCTCCAAACTGAATAGCCCCAACGCTTTCAGTCTGTCCTCATAGGAGGGGTGCTCCAGCCCTCTGGTGAGGGGAATGGAGTGCAGTCCCTTGAGGAGAGACTGGCAGAGCTGGGGTTGTTCAGCCTGGAGAAGAGGAAGCTCAGGGCAGACCTCATTGCTGTCTACAACTACCTGAAAGGAGACTGTAGCCAGCTGGAGGATGGTCTCTTCTCCCAGGCAACCAGCAACAGACCGAGGTGACACAGTCTCAGGTTGTGCTGGTGGTGGTATATGTTGGATATTAGGAAGAAATTATTGACACAGAGAGTGATTTGCCATTGGAATGGACTGCCCAAGGAGGTGGTGGAGTCACCATCCCTGGAGGTGTTCAAGAAAAGACTGAATGAGGCACTTAGTGCCTTGTTTTAGTGGTTTAGTTAATTAGAAGGGTTAGGTGATAGGTTGGACTTGATGATCTCAGAAGTCTTTTCCAACCTGGTTAATTCTGTTATTCTGTCAACACCTAATAATTTGAAAGTTGCACCACAATATTAGTCTGTGACTCCAAATAAATGTGCATCTTTTCCTCAGGTAAGCATAAGGTTTTCTCTCATTTTTAGTTTTGTTTTCCTTTGAAAAATGGTTTGTCACTCTGCTCAGAAGATTGTGATAATTGCAAGAGAGCATAAAAATGAAACTATGAGAACCTAACTAGAGAAATGAAAAACAACTTGATGAGTCAGCAGCCTATATTGTATGTCAGGAAGACAGAAAGATGTTTACCTTTATTCTCACTGAAGTTCATTGCTGCCATTGCAAAGCAAACTGCTCCAGGCACTGCTCCACTTCCTTACCAAAGGCATAATCCTTTTTCATAAGGACTGCAACACCAACTGCCAAACCCTCTTATATCAACCTGATCATTTGGAGCTAAGAAGATATGAGTATGACCAATATATAATAGTTAACTTCAAGGAAGTTTTGGACACTGCATAAAAGGAATTCTGGCCAAAGCAATTACAATTACCATATCACCAAAAACAGAAAAACTAAATATGGTTTAGCTTTTATCCTTTTGCTACTGAGGCTGGGTGGATAGACTGGAGTTAAACAAATAAAAATAAAAATTGACTCACCTATGAAAAAATATGAGATGAAAAATACTACAACTTCTGTATGTATGATAAACTTTAAGAAACATCTAACTTGGTGTTTCAGACTGGCAAAATTTGTATATACTCTTGGCCATGGCCTAGGCTCAGATCCCCAATCACCCCCCTGCTCCATCACCTGCTTTTGTAAAAATTCAAGTATACTCTCAGCATGTATTTGACTTGAAATTATGAGGTTTATCTCTTTTTTCTTTTTTTCCCTTCTGTATCAATCACCCCAGTTGACAAAAACACAAGTATTTCTATTATCTCTTAATCCTCCACATTACAAATTCAAGGATATTGAAAATAAATATGGGCTGCTTCACTTGTTTGGAAGAAATGCACAAAACTATCATGTGTATCAGAAGGTTTTAAAAGCATCTAGGCCAAAATCTCAAAGGATCATCATGAAAAAAATCACAGAACCACAGAACCTTAGAGGTTGGAAGATACTTCCAGATATCATTGAGTCCAACTCTCCTGCCAAGGCAGGATCCCCTAGCATAGGTCACACAGGAATGCATCCAGGTGTGTTTTGAAAGCTTTTGTAGAAGCAGACTCCACAACCTCTCTAGACAGCCTGTTCCAGGGCTCCATCACCCTCACTGTAAAGAAGTTTCTCCTCACGCTTAGGTGAAACCTTCTATGTTCTAGTTTGTAGCCTTTGCTTCTTGACTTGTTGCTGCTGACCAGCAAAAAGTGATTGTTCCCATCCACTTGCCACCCACCCCTC
Organism: Psilopogon haemacephalus; assembly: GCA_013396835.1. Classification (NCBI taxonomy): domain Eukaryota; kingdom Metazoa; phylum Chordata; class Aves; order Piciformes; family Megalaimidae; genus Psilopogon; species Psilopogon haemacephalus. The sequence goes on from VWZI01007840.1 coordinate 32,823, forward strand.
AGATATTTATAGATGTTGAACAGATCTCAGGTCTTCTTTTCTCCAGACTAAATAGCCCCATGACTTTAGGTCTCTCTTTATAGGAGAGATGTTCATATCCCCCTGTCATCCTTGTGGCTCCCTACTGGACTCTTTCTAACATGTCCCTGTCTCTCCTGAACCGAGGAGGCAAACATTTCACCCAGTACTCCAGATATGGTCTCACCAGGGAAGAGTAGAGGAGAACAATCTCCCTAAACCTGCTGGTCATACTTTCCTTGATTCACCCCAGGATGCCATAGGGTGTCTTGGCCACAAAGGCACATTGCTGGCAAAAAAACATATTGTTCACAAACAATATTCTGTTCTTAGAACCTCTGATTTAAAACCTGTCTGGTAAAGGAGATGCATTCAGTTTGAGGTTCTCCTACCACTGTGCTTATTGAAACGACCTTAATTAGCACATAATATTTGCTTTTGTTTTCCAAAATATGTGGTCCCCAGCAGGCCTCATTCAATTCTGGTCAGAATTAAGTGGTGTTTGCTTTGGGTTTTGAGACTTCTAGGGAAATAAAGGACAACAAGGTCAAATATGACTTCAATTCATTGCTGACTCAGCCTCAGCAGTTCATAGAGACATTACTCTCAGTTCAAGAGACATTGGCAGCTTAGAGCACTAAAGCAAAAGTTTCAGCATTGTAGATCTTTCTCTTGGCAAGAAATGCTGCAGTACTGAGAGCAGAATAATCATGTGTTTGAATTAATTAAAATGGCTATCACTTAAACAGAACTTTGTAAGGGTATAAATCTGAAAAACTTCCATTTCTAGTAACGCTGAATCCAGCCCCAAAGATTTGGTTTATCATATATGACAGATACAAAGACTTTAACTGATTTTAGCAACTTTTTTTTTTTTTCTGCTAAAATTACTAAAGAAGAGATCCAGACTAAATTGTGTGCGTGGAACCCCATTCCCCCGTAACAAAATATAAAGTGTAATTGGAGTTTTAGTAAATTTGTGGGTCTCTGACAGAGAAAACTGGAAGCCAACATTGGAAAGTCAATCGTGTATAGAAAAAACAAGTCAATTGTGTATAGACAAAAACTCCACCTATCAGAAAGCACATGATGCTTTATTTATGAATAAAACATTTCAATTACAAGAAAGAAGGAGCCATAAGTCTTCACTCTGTGTTTAACTTGAATTGTGTGTTACTCAAGATGATCTGCAAGATCAGAAGTACTTCATGGGGAACCTATTCCACTTATTTATTAGTTCAAATTAAATGTATTAGTCTGAAGAATACCCAGAGGAAATAATTTAAATTTTATGTCTAATACCAGTCATATATATTACTCTAGTATGGTAGTTGGAAAGATTTCATGCCAAGAGAAAACCATTAGCATCACTTCTGTGCTTTTGTGCAGCATGTATATGACAGTGCTGGAGTCATAGAATCATAGAATCATAGAATGGTCTAGGTTGGAAGAAACCTCAAAGATCATCCAGTTCCAACCCCCTGCCACAGGCAGGGACACCTCCCACTAGATCAGGACTCTCAAGACCTCATCGAGCCTGGCCTTGAACACATCCAGGGAGGGAGCAGACACAACCTCCCTCAGCAACCTGTTCCAGTGCCTCACCACCCTCACTGTGAAGAATTTCTTCCTAACATCCCATTCAAATCTCCCCTTCGCCAATTTGAACTCATTCCCCCTCGTCCTGTCATTACAAGACCTTGTGAACAGTCCCTCCCCAGCCCTCCTGTAGGCCCCCCTCAGATACTGGTAGGCTGCTGTAAGGTCTCCCCGAAGCCTTCTCTTCCCCAGGATGAAAAGCTCCAACTCTCTCAGCCTGTCCTCATAGCAGAGGTGCTCCAGCCCTCTGATCATCTTCGTGGCCCTCCTCTGGACTCTCTCCAACAGTTCCATGTCCTTCTTGTGCTGGGGGCTCCAGAATTGCACACAGTACTCTAGGTGGGGTCTGACAAGAGCAGAGTAAAGGGGGAGAATCCCCTCCCTTGCCCTGCTGGTAATGCCTCTCTTAATGCAGCCCAGGACACGGTTGGCTGTCTGAGCAGCATGTGCACACTGCAGGCTCATGTTGAGCTTCTCATCCACCCAGACCCCCAGGGTCATAGTTCATCATGGTTTCTCTGGCAGGCACTCACCAAACAGGAGTCAAATAATAGATACAACTTTACACCTCTCTGTTCTACCTGGTTATTACGAATTATCAGAAAGAGTATTGCACAGTTATCAAGCATGCAGTGTTCCAAATACATTAATGAGATTGTTGCTGTTGACTTACACTGTAATACTCCTGCAGAAAATCAAGCACAGTTTATTTTTGTCACTTGCTTTCAGCTCCTATCTTCCACAACTCACAGTGAAGGTGCACCATCCCTGTAAGACCTCTAACAATAAATCTCACAGCAAAAACCCCAAAAACCAAAAAACAAAACAAAAACAAACAAACAAGCACTGATTATGGTTTTTTAAGTCTCATTCAGAGTTAAAAGCTCAGCTGCTGACTTAGCTCGCAACTTTTCTAGGCTCTACTTAGTAGGGGATGTGGTTGTACTGCTGAATGTGCTTCATCACTATTTATTTAAAACACAGAATTTTCTTAAGATTGCCATATTGGCCCACCAGGGCCGAGACTTGGTTAGTCTGAACAAAATTCAGAGCATGTTTGGTTGACAAAATTCAGAGTGCGTTTGAGGCATAGGAGGTTCTGTTTGAGGTGTAGGAGTTTCCATGTGAACCTGAGGAAGAATTTTTTCACTGTGAGGGTGACAGAGCACTGGAATAGGCTGCCCAGGGAGGTTGTGGCACCTCCCTCTCTGGAGGTATTCAAGAACTGTCTGGATACATTCCAGTGTGATCTGCTCTAGGTGATCCTACTCTGGCAGGGGAGCTGGATCAGATGACCTTTCAAGGTCTCTTCCAGTCCCTAGTATTCTTTGATTCTTTGACCCTGATTTTATTGAAATTCAAGCCCACTACACACAGATAGAATCATTCACAATATTCAGAGACAGCCTAATGGAAAAGATTTTCAAGTGAGACTAACACCCTCCTAATTTTAAATGCAGGAAGTGTGTTGGACAGTTATGTGTCTCATATATCAGTTGAAGGTAATATTCCTGCCAGATGAAGGTAGAATAGAATAGAATAGAATAGAATAGAATAGAATAGAATAGAATAGAATAGAATAGAATAGAATAGAATAGAATAGAATAGAATAGAAGAGAAGAGAATAGAAGAGAAGAGAAGAGAATAGAAGAGAATTGAATAAACCAGCTTGGAAGAGACCTTCAAGATCATCCAGTCCAACCTATGACCCAGCCCTAGCCAATGGCACTAAGTGCTCCATCCAGCCTTTTCTTGAACACCTCCAGGGATGGCGACTCCACCACCTCCCTGGGCTGCCCATTCCAATGCCAGTCTCTCTCTCTGTCAAGAACTTCCTCCTAATATGCAGCCTATAGCTCACCCTGGCACAACCTGAGACTGTCCCCTTCTCATTTTGTTGCTGGTTGCCTGGGAGAAGAGACCAAAGCTCACCTGGCTACAACCTCCATTGTAGACAGCAGTGAGGTCTGCCCTGAGCCTCCTCTTCTCCAGACTGAACAACCCCAGCTCCTCAGCCTCTCCTCATAGGTTTTGTGCTCCAGGCCCCTCACCAGCTTTGTTGCACATCTCTGGACACATTCAAGTACCTCAATATCTCGCTTGAATTGAGGGAACCAGAACTGGGCACAGTACTCAAGATGTGGCCCTACCAGTGCCAAGTACAGGGGAAGGATAACCTCCCTTGTCCTGCTGGCCACACTACTCCTGATCCAGGCTAGGCTGCCATTGGCTCTCCTGGCCACCTGAGCACACTGCATCCTATCCACTTTTGGTACTCTGGCCTCCTGAAGGGTTAATCTGTGAAAAAGAATTTCTTGCAAAAAGTACAAACTTAAAAAAAAACCAAACAACTGCTTAACTGGATTGCATAATGAAAAAAAAAAAAAAACAGGTCGCTTAAAACTCTGTTGATTTAACCAAATGAGACCTCCTTGGCACACATTTAATTGAAGAAGTGAAAGACCTCAAGGTTCTCTTTCTGCTTCGTTTCCTCTCATTTTTTGTTTCTGTGTTGGGAAACAAAAAAATAGAAAGGAATATGCTTCATAGATCTCAACATAGATATTATAATTTGTATAAAAGAGGCACTCAAGGGCAGGTTGTTTGCCAAACAGCATCCTTCACAAAACCAACAGTATTTAATCTTTTCTGAATTTAGGATGCTCGTTTGACCTGAAAGTTCCCTCTCAAATTCTTTCAGAGAACTTTACAACCACAAAAGATAAGAACAAGAGTCACAAGGCTTTTAGCGTTGTGTCAGAAAATGTACATAGGTAATGAGAAATGCAAATGAACTAATTTTAAGAGTGGGGCAATTAATATTCACAGCAGAAAGAACTCTTCCATTTTTTTTCTGAGGCAAAGACAATTAAAGTTCCCAGCATTTTTTTCTCTTCATTTGAATTTGATGACAGTGGAGTTGGTCTAAACCTTTCTAGAGGACTTATATTAGGTGTAAATGTTATCCTGGCTCTTGGCATTTAAATTCAGTTCATTGTGCAATTAAGAAGTGTGAAGGTTCTCCTTCCCTCTGCTTTGCCCTAGCAAGACCTCACCTGGAATATTGTGTCCAGTTCTGGGCTCCCCAGTTTGAGAGGGACCTGGATCTACTGGAGAATACCCAATGGAAGACTACAAAAAAGATTAAGGGACTTTAGCACTGCCTGATGAGGAAAGGCTGAGAGACCTGGGACTGTTTAGTCTGGAGAGAGGAAGAATGAGGAGGGATTTAATAAATGTTTATAAATATCTGTGGGCTGAAGGTCAAGAAGGAAGAGACAGGGACAGCCTCTTCTCATTTATGCCTTGTGATAGGACAAGGGGCAATGAGTGTAAACTACAGCATAGGAAGTTCCACCTCAACATGGGGAAGAACTTCTTCTTTACTGTAAGGGTCATGAAACACTTTTAACAGGATCCCTAGAGGCTGTAGAGTCTCCTTCTCTGGTGACATTCAAGACCGGTCTTGATGTGTTCCTGTGTGACCTATGCTCTGGCAGAGGTGTTGGACTCAATGATCCAACATTCCAACCCCTAACATTTTGTGATCTTGTGATCCTGTAAAAACAAGATAACTTCTGTATTGAGAAAAAATCAGTCCTCTCAGCAGGCAGGTGTTCAGCCATCTCCAGGAAAGCAGGGGTCCAGTATGCCTGATGGTAACTTGGGAAGACAAATGCTATCACTTCAAATGTACCCCCTTCCTTCCTCTTCCTCCAGTTTTTACTGCTGAGCATAATGTCATGTGTATGATAGACCCTTTTAGTCATTTTCCCTAGGTGTGCACCCCTGGACTACTCAGTGGCTGTGCAATGTTAGAAACAGAGGAGACATTGATACTGTGCAAGTACTGCTCAGCAGTAACTCAAACAACCCTGGTCTATCAATACTCTTTTGGTCACAGTGTGCACTTGCAGCCCAGAAAGCCAACCAGATCCCGGGCTGCATCAAAACTGTGGCCAGAAGGTCGAGTGAGATGATTCTCCTCCTGTATTCCACTCTGGTGAGACCCCACCTGGAGTACTGCATCCAGTTTTGGAGCCTCTATTACAAGAGGGATGTGGACATGCTGAAGTGTGTCCAGAGAAGGGCCACGAGAGATGATCAAAAAGCTGGAGCACCTCTGCTATGAGGACAGACAGAAAGAGTTGGGACTATTTGGTTTGGAGAAGAGAAGGCTCTGAGGTGACCTTCTTGTGGCCTTCCACTATCTGAAAGGGGCCTACAAAAAAGCTGGGGAGGGATATTTTAGGATATCAGCTAGTGATAGGACTAGAGGGAATGGAGCAAAGCTGGAGGTGGGGAGATTCAGATTGCATGTGAGAAGGAAGTTCTTCATTGGGAGAATGATGTAAGCCTGGAATGGGATGCCTGGGGAGAATGGTTGGGGCCACACTCTGGAGGTTTTAAGGTCAGGCCAGGTTGGATGAGGCTGAGAGTAAGCTACATTTGTTTACTGGGACTAAAAAGTTTAATGGTTTGGTGAGAATTCATGAAATTATAAATATAGGTTTTTAATTAGTAGTTTTGCCAATGTGGAAGAGTCTTAGCACACACAAAAATTAAAGGAAGACTTGATTTTGTGTGAGTTTCCAGAGAACTAGAGGTGGGTAGATTCAGAGTGGATGTTAGGAAGAAGTTCTTCACTGTGAGGGTGGTGAGACAACGGAACAGATTGCCAAGGGAAGTGGTTGAAGTTCCATCCCTGGAGGTCTTCAAGGCCAGGCCAGATGTGGCTCTGAGAAACCTAATGTAGTGTGAGGTGTCCCTGGCCATGGCAGGGGGATTGGAACTAGATGGTCCTTGAGGTCCCATCAAGCCCTGACAATTCTATGATTCTATGGATTTTTTTCTTTCTTATAATTAATGAACCTGAGAGTACATTTGCAATTATATTTTCTTTAAATGTGTAAGATACCTGCTTTAAAAAAAAAAAAAAAAAGTATAAGTTACTTACTTTCTCATCTATTTAGTGTGCAAATATATCTCCATATCTGATCAGATTGGGGTAATTTTTAAAGACACAGAGTCCTCTTTTCCAACACAGATGGGAACTTCATGACAACGAATGGCCTGGTCACCTAGAACCTGGAGGTCTTTACAGTGTCTCTAATGAAACAATCAAATTTAAACTGAGAAGACAAAGAGTGGGCATTATAATGGGAAAATAAAAGATAGGAGGACAATGATGGCAAACTGCTTCATAAACACCTAAGGAAAGATACACATTTACAAGCTATGAAGTTGTGGAGCTTCTGCTCCATTTTTCGCTATTATTCAGTGTGCTTTTGATTGTTTCCTGTTGAAAAGTTCTCTTCGGAATTCAGCTGGAATATCCACTTCTTGATTTCAGTCACTGCTCCCAGAAATGTGACTCTAAGATGAGCAATTAGAGTTGCTAAACAGCAGCTGCTCATGTAAAAGTAATACTGTTTGAGAGGCAGCCATTGTTTTATGTTAGTGGGCAAAATATTCAAAAAGCTAATGACCAATCTCTTCCCAAAACTTCTACAAAGCAAAATCTCACTAAAGCACCATTTTGCAGCCTTTACTAAAAAAAACAAACCCAAAACCCACACATAATTGTGCATACATATTTTTTATTCAGCATATCACATTATCACATGCTTAAATTTATATATATATATATTAATATATATATNGCAGAGGCTTTAAGCTATTCATGCAATAGAAATTTGCATTTGGTTTAAGCTAGCCCCCTCCTGAGCTCAAAAAGCTCAATAAATACTCAATTTTATTTGGAAGTAAAAAGAGATAAACTTTAACAATTTTATTTAAACTTTATTTAACAATAAATAGAAGGTAAGGGGAGGTACACAGGATGAGTAAAAGGGAACCAAAATATCACGTAGGGAAAATGAGATGTATTACAGATAAAAGGGAAAAAAAAGGAGCAAAACCCACAATAATAGAATACAACCCGTGGAAGGAAATTGGATCCAGATGCTGGAACTGATGATTTTATGGAGGATGAAGCAGGATGCAGGATTTTGATGGTGCAAATGCAGTTAGTTAGACTTCCAAAAAGAAAACGGTTGTACCCCACCACGTGTTTGCTGGGGAGCCTGTGGTGTTTGGCAGCAGGGCAGCAAGGAGCTGGGCAGGCAGGAGGGACCAAGAGAGAGAGAAGACAACATGTCCCCTGCTTTTATAGCAGTCTTGCTAGGAAGTGGGAGAGGGGGGGGCTAAACATGACACCTCGGGGCAGGTCAGACCACCTGGGGAGGAGTCAGGATAAGGCTTCAGGTAGGCTTAACCCTTTACAAAATTCTATTTAGAAGAGATTTTCTAAGTTGGTTCCTCCTACTCTTTTTCCGCTGTGACTTGTATTACAATTTCATTCTATAAAGTCTTCATTAAATTAAGCTATATTTAGAAAATTATTATTAATATTTTAACATCTTTATATTTATTAATATTAATGAAACTATCTGGTGGTATCCTTACGTATTAGGAGGAGAGTCATTAATTTCTTCAGTCTTAAACTTGGTTCTGAGGTCCTGACGGACTGCAGCAGCCAGATTCATATGGAAGATTATGACACCCAGTGCTGTTACAGAATTTTCTTGCATACCCAAAAATATGACAATAAGACAATATGGAGAGCTCTAACATTCCTTCTTCAACAGATTATTGCATGGACCTGTAAGAGATGAAAGAAGCACTGCCAAAGTGTGTTTCCATTTGCATCATAATGAACAATTCCCTTCTAAGTCGCAGCAGAAGCAGGGATGCTAATGAGCGTTGCTTGTGGGCTCTGTTACACAAAGTGAATTGGCAGAAATAAGAAGCTCATTTTCTTAAATACAAAGATAAAGCACACGTTTTATTTTGAGCCTAAGATTATGTCACGCATCAGGAATAAAATTAGGACTACAACACTTTCATGAGTAGCAAAGCAGGTGATCACCTTGAACTTGCCAGTAGCAAGGAAGGAAGGAACACAAGGCTAGACCTCAAGCTATCACAGAAGCTGATTTTTAAAGTAGTAGTCAAAACTAGTGTTCTCCAGTGAGTAGAAAAGCTAAGAATCTAAATTAAAACTTATAAAGGAGGAAATGGAGAGTTTCCCTAAAATTCACTGATAGCTGTTCCTAGGCATCTAAACCCAGTTTGGACGTTGAATCCGCACATGTTTTGGACAAATAATTTGAGTCAATTAAATCTCAAAAAGAAGTGATTTTATTTTATTTATTTGCTTGTTTGTTTATAGAATCCTAGAACGAATCATAGAATGGTTTAAATTGGAAGTGGCATCATAGATCATCTAGTTTCAACCCCCTGCCATAGGCAGGAATACCTCCCACTAGACACTAGAACAGGTCACTCAAGGCCTCATCTAAACTACCCTTGAACATGTCCAGGTTAGGGAGCGAGCATCCATCCATCCATCCATCCATCCATCCATCCATCCATCCGTCTGTTTATCTGTCTGTCTGTCTATCTATCTATCTATCTATCTATCTATCTATCTATTATATCCCCTGGAACTGTTGTAACTGAGCTATTTTAGTTACTCCTGCTGAAGTCCAAATGACTATAACTACCATTAAATAAAACATGAATAGTTAATAAGTTCATAAATATACTTTATGCTAGTACAGAAATACGATGTCCCTATCTTTCAAATTTTTTAGACAGAAAATTTTAACTTACACATTCTTAAATATGCTTTTATTTCCTCCTAGACGGAATCATTCTTTCTCCCACCATTGTGGGTTGGATTTGGACCCTGACAAATTGGAATTTATCCCCCAGAGTAAATTACCAAGCAAATTCAGAAGTTGGAAGCCAAACGAAAGTTGGAAGAAGTTCTTCACAGAGAGAGTAATTTGCCATTGGAATGGGCTGCCCAGGGAGGTGGTGGAGTCATCATCCCTAGAGGTGTTCAAGACTGGATGGAGCACTTAGTGCCATTGGCTAGGGCTGGGGGATAGGTTGGACTGGATGAGCTTGGAGGTCTCTTCCAACCTGGCTTAAAAAAAAAAAAAAAAAAAGCAAAAATAAAAAAGCTAAATTCTATTAGTATAAAGTGCAGTGAATATGTACAAAATGCGGTTACACATTTTTACAATTCAGAAACAATAAGAGGATCCTCCTGCACTGAGTCACATTCCCATGGAGAGGAAAGAAATGTTAATAGCTCTCCTCCTGCCTTATACAAGGGATGAAGAGAGAAAACAGAGAGAAAGCCTCACTGCTGCTTAGCTATAACAAGAATCTCAGCCAAGGTCAGCAAAGCCATGCAAAAGCATCAGCCAGCAGCAGCCAGAGCAAAGAAAAGGAGCAAGAACAGTTTGTGCCACAAATTATATCTGAAATCAGCAACCCAATGGAATGATATAGACCTGTCTATTATTGTTCTTTTGTATCCAATCCCTTACTTTAGTTACCCTTTACTCAAAGATCTCCAGAAAGATCCTATTCTTGTTTACAATTAAGAATTAGGCCAGAGTACCAGCTTCAAACTAAAACACTCACTAGCACTGATATATTTTCTTACAAAAGAGTGTTTGAACACTGTATGTGCAAAATTAATGCTTCTGCACGTGTTACAATATTATGATTGACTTAGGCTTTATGTAACTCTTCAGCTCTAATAAGAAGGCTTCTTGGGTGGAGGTCTGACAAATATTTGAATCTGGGATGCCAAAAGCATGCATGACAGCTCTTGTTTTCTATCTGACATTATTCTAATCTCGTTTACATTGTTCTTAGCCCCATCCACCTGCTCTTCCATAGACACCTTAACATTTTTTAGAATGAAAGAGAGAAAAGCTCGGAGTGTTGACTTATTTTTTTTTGTCTGAACTTTTCATTTCAAAGTAGACTTTTGTGTAGCCAGCTGGGGGTTGGGCTCTTCTCCCAGGCAACCAGCAACAGAACAAGGGGGGACAGTCTCAAGCTGTGCCAGGGGAGGTATGGGCTGGATAATAGGAGGAAGTTCTTCACAGAGAGAAAGTGATTGGCATTGGAATGGGCTGCCCAGGGAGGTGGTGGAGTCACTGTCCCTGGAGGTGTTCAAGAAAGGTCTGGATGGGACACTTATTGCCATGGTCTAATTGATTGGATAGGGCTGGGTGCTAGGTTGGACTGGATGATCTTGGAGGTCTCTTCCAACCTGGCTTGTTCTATTCTTTCTTTTCTATTCTATTCTATTCTATTCTATTCTATTCTATTCTATTCTATTCTATTCTATTCTATTCTATTCTGGATCAGAAGCCAGAATATCATCATTTCTTACTAAGCCAAACTCTTCTATAAAAGCTGCTAAAAAAAGTTCTAAATATTGTCTGATGTTTTTGAATAATTTCAACTCTATATTCACATATAAGCTTGAAAATTGGGATACATAACAATGTAACAGAAGTAAATTGTTACAGCATTATCCCATGGGAAATATAGCTGAACTCAAAACAGTAGAACTTTTGATCTGAGAAAAATATGTTGGATTGGGTTTTTTTTGTTGTTTGGTTGTTTGCTTTTGTTGTGTTGTTTTGTTTCTTTTTTCTTCCCTGTGTTAAATGTATTTTATCAGCTATTATTTGATAAATTCTGCTTCCAACAAATTCCCACTTCGACAATTTAACCTTCAGCTTGCATAATCAGAGGGCTGGAACTCCTCTTCTATGGAGACAGGCTGAATGAGATGGGGCTGTTCGCTCTGGAGAGTAGATGGCTCTGAGGTGAACTTACTGTGATCTTTCAGTATTGTAGTGGGCTACAAGAAAGCTGGGGAGGGACTGTTTAGGCTGTTGGATAGTGGTAGGACTAGGGGGGATGGAGCAAAACTGGAAGTGGGAAGATTCAGATTGGATGTTGGGAAGTTCTTCACCATGAGTGTAGTGAGACACTGAAATATGTTGCCAGGGAGATGGCAGAAGCATCTCTGGAAGCTTTTAAAGCCAGGCTGGATGTGGCTCTGGACAATTTGATGTAGTGTGAGGTGCCTCTTCCTATGGCAGGGGGGTTGAAACCAGATGATTCTTGAGTTCCCATCATGCCCTGACAGTTCTATGATTCTATAATCCTATACTGCAGACAGTTTGAGCTGCCTGTTGAGATGTTTCTATAACAGCAATGGGAAAACTGCCTTTATAGTACTCTCTCTTTTGCTTTTTATTCTGTCTAACATAGGTACCACTGACTATGAATAGGCTAATAGTAATTAGGGGAATTCTATTCACTAATTTTTCTTCTCTGCTCTTTAACTTTTCTCCAATTTAATATGTTTCCTACTTTCTTTATCATTGTTTTTTTTAAAGCAATAATGGAAAACTCATGCTTGTCTTCTTGAGTTGCTCATTATATCATTTTGCAAGTTTAAGAAAACACTTCTGACTAAAGAGAGTAAAAGTGAAGAGAAGGGATCCTTGCCATATTTTGACTATTGCAGCTTTGTTGTTTGCTTTCATGCTCTGGAAAAAGCATTTCATAGAATCATAGAATCATAGCATCATAGAATCATGGCATCATAGAATCATGGTAACATAGAATCATAGAATCATAGCATGAGGGTTGGAAGGGACCACAAGGATCATCTAGTTCCAACCCCCCTGTCATGGGCAGGGACACCCTACCCTAGATCAGGCTGACCAGATCCTTATCCAGCCTGTCCTTAAACACTTCCTGGGATGGGGCCTCAAGAACCTCCGTGGGCAACCTTGAAGGAGGTAGTACAATATGAAGGTAAAGCATTCTCATAAGGTAGCTTAGTTTGTGAATACATTTCCTCTGGCATCTTTGGGCTTTCCTGTTTCATGCACGATGTGCAGGTTTTCTGCTCATTTGGTATAACTTCAGGCATAGTCCAAAAATGAGCTTTCAGCAGAAGCTGTGCTCCTTAGTCAAATTTAAGAAGCCTCAAACTGTGAATATTCTGGCCTTCTGTTGTCTGCCATAATTTGCATCCTCAAATGCCATCCTCAGCTAACAATTTTCCTGAGTAATACTCATTCATAGAGCAGCTATTTTTCTTCTCTTTTCCATGGCGGAATAAAGGTGCCTTTGTTTGCATGCACAAAAGCATTGCCCTCTCCTCTGCCTGAGCATTAAAAAAAGATCACCACTGTGTCATCTGCTCTGCCCAGTTTCTGCTTATTGATACACAAATTATAACACATCCATTTTGTCGCTTTCCACCTGGGCTTTCCACATTTCCTTTTCTCTCGTTTCTCTTGGATTGAAACCGCTGAACTGGCAGGAGTCCCTGTGTATGAAAAGAAAGTGTGGGGAGTTTTTTTGGGTTGTTTTTTTTTTTTTTTTTTTTTTTTT
>VWZI01007840.1:47577-59225 GCA_013396835.1 Psilopogon haemacephalus
TTCCTTTAATGAAAGATAATGCCCTTTAGATAGAAGGAATTAAATAGTAATGAAATAATTTCTGAATAACTGTAATAGCCACTTTAGCACATGAAGGCAAAACGAGCCTGGTTTTCAGCTTAGTTTAATACAGCAGGTGAAAAAGTGATTTTTTTTTTTCCAAAACTGTCCGTTGAAAATCAAACATATTTTCTTTAGTAATGACCCAGGAGCCTGTTAGGGGTTTTATAAAATGTAGCTTCTCTTTCTGTCATCTTAGACAATTATTTGAATGCTTTCTAAAGGAAGGCAAACTCCTGTATCTCTAATTCCTCACCGTAATCACAGAATCATAGAATTGTCAGGGCAGGAATGGACCTCAAGGATCGTCTAGTTCCAAGCTGTAGTGGGTTAGCAGTGACCTGCCCCCCCACCTTTTGAAACCCCGGCTAAAACTTAGAAAAAAAAAAAAAAAACAACACTGGAAGTTAATAAATGAAGCTTTATATTTACAGCAATGCACAATATACAAGCAAATATTTACAAGATATAACAGATATTTACAGAAATATACAGTAAAAAAGAAATACAGACACCACACCCCTCCTAGAGACCAAAATCCCCAAGAGAGGGAAACCAAATGCCCCCCTACCACCTTTCCCTCCTTCCCCCAGCTTTATCTCACCACTTGATGATGCTGCAGATAAGCTGAAGATCAGTCAGAAAGATTAGTGGCAGGAAGGAATGAATGGTTTTAGTGATTTTACTCTGAATTAGTTCAAAGGCAGAGAGACAAAGGAAAGAAGCTGCTGAAGCCAGCACGGACCCAGAGCCGACTGACTGCGCAAGCACACTGGCTTATCTGGATGTTTTGGGAACATTCTCAAAACAATCTTCTTTCTTCTCTCTCAGTGAAACTGGGTGAAGTGACACAGTATGTTTAATTTCTCACTCAAATTCTCTAATTAGCTCAAACCAACACACAAGCCCACTGCCATGAGCAGGGACACCTCACATGAGATCAGAATTCCCAGAGCCACATCCAGGCTGTCCTTAAAAACCTCCAAGGATGAGTCTTCCACCACCTCCATGGGCAACATGCTCCAATGCCTCACCACCCTCATGGTTTAGCTCAGAAGGGAACTCAAAGACCATGTAGTTCCAACTTCCAACTTTAAACTTCTTCCTAACATCCAATCTGAATCTACCAACTTCTAGTTTTGCTCCATTGCCCCTAGTCCTGTCACTACCTGATATCCTAAAAATTTCCTCACAAGCTTTCTTATAGCCCCCCTTCAGATACTGGAATTCCACCTCAGAGCCTTCTCTTCTCCAGACTGAACAACCTTAACTGTCCTCACAGGAGATGAGCTCCAGCCCTCTGATCATCCTTGTGGCCTTTCTCTGGAGAGACTCCAGCATACTCATATCTTTCCTGTAATAGGGACTCCAGAACTGGACGCAGTACTCCAGGTGGGGTCTTACCAGACTGGAGTAGAGAGGCAGAATCACCTCCCTCAACCTGCTGGCCACACCTGCTGGCCTCTTGCTGCAGCCCAGGACATGATTGGCTTTCCACCACCACCTTCCAGATTTGGAAAACTTTGCACATAATGAGTAAGACTGAAATATTTTACTCATAAAGAGTAGAATAGAATAGAATAGAATAAAATAGAACAGAACAGAATAGAATAGAATTGTCCAGGTTGGAAGAGACCTCCAAGATCATCCAGTCCAACTTAGCACCCAGCCCTAGCCAATGGCACTAAGTGCTCCATCCAGGCTTTTCTTGAACACCTCCAGGGATGGGGACTCCACGACCTCCCTGGGCAGCCCAATGCCAATCACTCTCTCTGGCAAGAACTTCCTCCTAATATGCAGCCTATACCTCCCCTGGCACAACCTGAGACTGTGTCCCCTCATCCTGTTGCTGGTCACCTGGGATGCAATGCAACTCAATTAATGAAGCTGTTTCAACATATGATATTAATCAAAGTGAATGCAAGATGTAAAATAAATTATAAAAGAAACATAGCTTTATCAGCTTCTGCCTTTAAGATTCCATGAGTAAATTTCAGGCAGCAGATATGTAAGGAAAAATTAAATTTCTAAGGCAACAGAAGTTTGTATGACTTTGCAATGATATTAATAATTTTTCAGCCAAAGCCTTTTGTGTGTATATATATATTGGATGGAGTGCTCCCTCAGCACATTACAAAATTAGGATTCTTGGATGCACCAGATGGATGTGTTCCCATTCAAAAGATCCTTGACAGGCTGGGGAAAAAAAGGGAGTGAGGAGAAACCCCATAAAAATAAAGAAAGGCAAAGACCAAGCCCTATATCTGGACTGGAATGAATCCAGGAACCACACTACGTGCTGGGTGAAGAATAGCTGTGCAGAAGACCTGGATGGCCTGGTGGACACCAGGTTGAGCTAGTATTGTGCTCATGCAGAGTCAACAGCATCCTGTGTTGCATTAGGCAGAGAACTGTTCTCAAGCTGAAAGTAATAATCCTTCCTCTCTACTCAGCCCTAGTGAGACAATTCTGGTTCTAAGGATGGAAAAAAAAAGATAGATAGGGACATACTGGAGAGAATCCAGTAGAAAGTTCCAAAGCTGATTGAGGACTAGAGTATCTCTTTTATGAGGAAAGACTGAGAGACCTGAGTCTGTTTAGCATGAAGAGGAGACTGAGAGGGAGTCTTACCAATGCTTATAAACAGCTAAAGGCCAAGTGTCAAGAGGATGAAATCAGACTCTCTTCAATGGTGCCCAAAACGGCAAAAACTGTAGAATCATAGAATTATAGAATCAGTCAGGGTTGGAAGGGACCACAAGGATCATCTAATTCCAACACCCCTGCCATGCCCAGGGACACCCTACCCTACATCAGGCTGACCACAGCCTCATCCAGCCTGCCCTTAACTCCAGGAATGGAGCTGCCACCACCTCCCACCAACCCATTCCAGCATCTCACCCCTCTCATGATGAACAACTTCCTCCTCACATCCAGGCTGAATCTCCCCACCTCCAGCTTTGCTCCATTCTCCCTAGTCCTGTCACTGCCTGATAGCCTAAAAAGTCCCTCCCCAGTTTTTTTTTGTAAGCCACCTTCAGATAATGGAGATCACAATAATGTCACCTGGGAGCCTCCTCTTCTCCAAACTGAACAGCCCCAACTCTTTCAGTCTGTCCTCACAGCAGAGGTGCTGCAGCCCTCTGAGCATCCTCGTGGCCCTTCTCTGGACACGCTCCAGCATGTCCACATCCCTCTTGTAAAAGGGGCTCCAACACTTCATGGAGTATTCCACGTGTGGTCTCACCAAAGTGTAGTAGAGAGAAAGAATCACCTCCCTCTCCCTGCTGGCCACACTTCTCCTGATGCAGCCCAGGCTCTCGTTGCTTTTCTGGGCTGCAAGTGCACACTGCTGGCTCATGTTGAGCTTCTCCTCCACCAGCACCCCCAAGTCCTTCTTCTCAGGGAGAAGAGGAACAAATTGTAACACAGGAAATTCCATCTAAACATGAATAAAACATTCAGTACTTTAAGGGTGGCAGAGTACTGGAACAGGCTGCCCAGAGAGCTTTCTGAGTCTCCTTCTCTGGAGTCTGTCAACAGACTTCTAAAATCACGGAAAAGTTTGTTTCTATTTCCTATAAGGTACTATCAGGAAATTAATACATCAATTACATGTTGCTGATGTCCTCTAACCTATTTTTTCAGTTCATCCCTCCAAAGAAATTTAGTAGGCTTTTTTTTTTTTTTCTTTTTTTTCCACAGCAAGAAACCAGTAGATTTCACAGCCTTGCATCAGGCCACTAAGTAGTTGCACTCAAAAATTCCACAAGCTATCCATGGCTTACTAAAACTCCAATCACTGTTCTGCTGTAAGCCAAATAATAATAAGGGAATCAGATCTTAAGTATCCTTCTGAACACTTAGAGTGGGGAAAAAAAAAAAATCCACTATCCAGGAGGACATGTAATATACCTCTGAACATGGCAAACGAAACAATCACTTCATTGATTATTGCAAAAGACATCTTAAAAAATATGGGTTCAGTTCAGCTGGTAGTGTATTATCTGACTCCCTCAGATCTTTAGGTGAAGGTGTATTGAATATTTCTGGTCAGAGGGATTCAGCCTGCAGTGACAAGAGGCTGTGGCAGCAATTGAATAGAGATAGGAACTTCAGGGCCTATGCAAATAGATGACATTTATTGAGCCTGGCATATCTAATAACAGGAACCCTTAAATGTGTCTTACAGTTATTGAAGCCCTTAACAAAATAATCTTTCCTTTGGCTGCTCTTATTTTAGCTCTGTAGTTCGAAATGCAAATATCCTGAAACAGGGAATCCTGCAAGGAGTCTTATTAGAGAGGCTAAATGAATCAAGTCAAGAGAGCACGGGGGAAAAAAATGAATGTCCTCTCTATTAGGTTTTGTCTACAAAGAGACTCTAAGAGCACAAGGAGGACGCTGACTTAAAATGCACTAAGTGCTTTGTGCTCTCTATGCACGTATATGCTTGTGCTGAATTTTAAGGCAGAGAAAATCTCCTGAAGAAAAAAAAAAACCAACAAAACAGCTATCTAAAGACCTGACTGTATTAACTCTGCAATTTATTCTAATACAGTGTTTGCTGTCTTTCTATTCATTTCCTCAGCACCATCACCTTTGAAGACAGAGCTTAAAAACCCCAAATCAGTGGGTGCCATGGGGATGTTCCAAAACTTTCACACTTTCCCGTTGCATTGAGTAGCTTTTCTCCCTGTAATGGTAATTTTCATTTCAATCATTTACTCCATAGATCTCCCTGCAATCATACTAAGCATGTTTTTGCAAACATCGACTCAGGCTTACAGTTACCCATTTATTCCCTTGAGTTCCTTTGGCTAAAACCTATAAAATCAAATTTTCAGGTGTTATGCACACCATACCTCTTGCTTTACTCCTATCTTCCACATGATTTAATAGTGCTTGTTATGGAAGTGGTTATTATTAATTAATGAGATATTGTTTTCTGAAATTAATATTGTTTATTAATTTTCAGTATCCAACTTTTCCACCCCCGTTTAATATTAAACAGGTTTGATTATAGCAGTTATGGGATGATTACATAAATGATATCTAGATCTAGTAATAACTATTAATATACATAAACAATCAATAATTGTAACTAATAAACACTTGGGTGCATTAAGAGAAGTGTGGTCAGCAGGGCAAGGGAGATGATTCTCCCCCTTTTCTCTGCTCTTCTCAGACCCCACCTGGAGTACTGTGTGCAGTTCTGGAGCCCCCACCACAAGAAGGACATGGAACTGTTGGAGAGAGTCCAGAGGAGGGTCACCAAGATGATCAGAGGGCTGAAGCACCTCTGCTATGAGGGAGAGGCTGAGGGAGTTGGGGTTGTTTAGCCTGGAGAAGAGGAGGCCCAGGGGTGATCTCATTGCTGTCTACAACTACGTGAAGGGAGGTTGTAGCCAGGTGGGCGTTGGTCTCTTCTCCCAGGCAAGCAACAACTGAAAAAGGGGACACAGTCTCAAGTGGTGCCAGGGGAGGTATAGGCTGGATATTAGGAAGAAGTTCTCGCCAGAGAGAGTGATTGGCATTGGAATGGGCTGCCCAGGGAGGTAGTGGAGTCGCCATCCCTGGAGGTGTACAAGAAAAGCCTGAATGAGGCACTTAGTGCCATGGTGTAATTGATTAGATTAGGGCTCGGTGCTAGGTTGGACTGGATGATCTTGGAGGTCACTTCCAACTTGGTTGATTCTATGATTCTCTTAGGACTTCTTGAATACTTTTTCCCCAATATTTTTAATACTTCATGCTTCCCACCATTTCATTTCTTCTTGTTTTTCTTATGAAAACAAAGTAAGTGAAAGTGCATCATTACTGCACTTCAGCTGCACTAAGCATTAGCTGCTTCTTCATTACAAGGTTGCAGGATGTTTCTTTGTGCCTGATGCCTAAGATGTTGTTCTTTCACAAAATAATAATCCCAGTAGCAAGCCTATTATTACTATACACAGACACAAACACACACCTACAAAATCTAATTAAAGCAGAAGGGTAAGGAGGTTGGAGTACTTCTCCTACAAAGATGTGCTGAGAAGTTGGAGCTGTTCAGGCTGGAGAGGGGAAGGCTCCACAGAGATTTCATAGTGGCCTTCCAGTTCTTGAAGAGGACTTACAAGAAGGGTGGGGAGGGACTGTTTACAAAGGCATGCAGCAGTAGGGTGAGGACAATGGTTTTAAGCTAAAGAAGGGTATATTTATGTTGGACATTAGGAAGAAATCTTTACTATGATAGTGGTAGAACAGTGGAACAGGTTTCCCAGGCAGGTGATGGAGACCTCATCCCTGAAGACATTCAAAATCAAGCTTGATGGGGCTTTGAGCAATCTAACCTAGTTGGGGACATTCCTGCTGTTCTGGTTTGAACCAATTGGAGGATGTTAATAAGAAATTAGACTGTAGACTGAGAAAGGAAAGCATTCACTCATTTGTTTACTGAAATGGTATAAAGTCAGAACCCAAACAAAGATAAGACAGACCACTTTGAGTCATGCTGGCTGATGCATGTCTCTCTTCCTGCATTCTTAGATAGATCTATACAACATCACTAACTACTTTCCTGCTGCTAACCCCCCTGTCTGATCTACCTCTGCTTATCTGACACATAAAACAGATAGTGAGATAAGATTGAGAAGTGGGGGAAGGTGGTACGGTGGTTGGAAATCCCTCTTAGGGACTCTGATCTCTGGGAGGGCTGTGGTGTTTCTGTATTACCTTTTCACTGTATATATCTGTAAATATCTGTTATATATTGTAAATATCTGCTTGTATATTGTGCAAAGCTGTAATATAAAGCTTCGTTTCCTTAACTTCCAGCTGACTGAGTTCTAGCCTGGGTTATTTCAAAGTGGGGGGGGGACACACACACACAGGGATCTGCTGAACAACCACACCTGCCTACTGCAGAAGGGTTCGAGTAGATGATCTCTAGAAACTGGATGAGTCCTTGAGCGACCTCAAAGATCATCCAGTTCCAAGCCCCCTGTGCCATAGGCAGGGACACCTCCCACTAGAACAGGTCACTCAAGGCCTCATCCAGCCTGGCCTTGAACATCTCCAGGGAGGGAGCATGCCTGGGTGACCTGTGCCAATGTTTCACCACTCTCACTGTAAAGAAGTTCTTCCTAACATTTAGTTTAAATTTCCACTCTGCCAGTTTAAGCAACCATTCCCCCTTGTCCTGTCATTACAAGACCTTGTGAATAGTCCCTCCCCAGCCCTCCTGTAAGCCCCCGTTAGATACTGGAGGGCTACTACAAGGTCTCCTTGAAGCCTTCTCTTCTCCAGGTTGAACAGTCCCAATTCTCTCAGCCTATCCTCATAGCAGAGGTGCTGCAGCCCTCTGATCATCTTCATGGCCCTCCTCTGGACTCTCTCCAGCAGTTCCATGTCCTTCTTGTGCTGGGAGCTCCAGAACTGCACACAGTACTCCAGGTGGGGTCTGAGGAGAGCAGAGTAAAGGGGCAGAATCTCCTCCCTTGCCCTGCTGCCCACAGCTGCTCTTGCTGCAGCCCAGCACACAGTTGCTCTCTGGGCTGCACTCACACTGCAGGCTCATGTTGAGCTTCTCATCATACCAGACCCCCAAGGCACTTTTCCTCAGGGCTGCTCTCAGCTATTCCCCACCTAGCCTGGAGTTGTGCTTGAGGTTGCACTGACCCAGGTGCAGGACTTTACACTTTGCCTTGCTGAATTTCATGACGGTTGAATTTCTCTGAGGGTTTATAACCTAGAATGACTTTGGTCTTTTTCTTTCATGTATCATTTTTTTATGCCTTTATTTTAAAAAACACATTTTCATCCTCTTTGATCTAGCCTCTGTTGAGCAAACAGTAGACTGATGCATGCACTTCAGTCAATATTTAATACTGTAATATCAACTTGCAGATATTTTTCCATGTAGCAATTTGAGTCAGCGTGAATGAATAAAAGTTTTGTCTTGATTTCTGTCAGAAAGGCATTGTACTGCATAAACACCCTGGATAGCATGAAGATACCAGTAGAAAGCAGGTTTTATTTATTTATGTGTTTGGTTTTTTAAAATCTAGAATATAAGAGTGTTGCTCAGGCCAGTGAGGGTTGTTTGACATTTAGACATCTACCTTAAACAATTTTCAGTGAAATTGTTGTTTAGGGTGATAATCATGCTCCTGTTCTGGAGCCCCCAGCACAGGAAGGACATGGAACTGCTGGAGAGGGTCCAGAGGAGGGCCAAGGGGATGATGAGAGGGCTGCAGCAGCTCTGCTATGAGGGCAGGCTGAGGGAGTCGGGGCTTTTCAGCCTGGAGAAGAGGAGACCTTATAGTAATATTCCAGTATCTGAAGGGGGCCTAGAGGAGGGCTGGAAAGGGACTATTCATAAAGTCTTGTAATGACAGGACAAGGGGGAATGGGTTCAAACTGGCAGAGGAGAGATTTAAAAGAGACTTTAGGAGGAAGTTCTTCACAGTGAGGGTGGTGAGGCACTGGAACAGGTTGCCCAGGGAGGTTGTGGCTGCTCCCTCCCTGCAGGAGTACAAGGCCAGGCTGGATGAGGTCTTGAGCATCCNTATATAATTACTGAAATACTGAATTCACCCAAACTACTATTATTTGCTTCATTTCATAGAATCATAGAATCAGTCAGGGTTAGAAGGGACCACAAGGATCATCTAGTTCCAACCCCCCTGCCATGGGCAGGGACATCTCACACTAGATTAGGCTGTCTACAGCCTCATCCAGACTGGCCATAAACACTTCCAAGGATGGGGCTTCCACCACCTCCATGAGCAATACATTCTAGGGTCTAACCACCCTTATGGTGATGAACCTCTTCCTACCATCCACTCTGAACCTACCCATTTCTAGCTTTGTTCCATTCCTTCTAGTCCTATCGCTACCTGACAGCCTAATTTAGATTGCTTGCATTGAAATAATCTTTGAACAGCATTTTGCATCCTTCCAATCTGCAAAGCCTTTTCCCCTGAGAACTAAATAGGGCTATTCAGGCCTATTTAGGAGTGCTATCATAGCCTAGTAATCATTTTATGCTTCCTCCTGTATCAGAGTACTCCCATCAGCATTTTTCATCAACTAAAGCAGAGATGTATGAAACTATAATTTTTACGTGGGACTTCTTGTTTTACCTTTGAAATAATACTTGTTTTGCTATGTAAAAAGAGACAGCTGCAGTGGAACAAAACTGAATCCCATCACAGAAAATGTAATGCAGAGCTTTTGCCTATGAGGCAATAAGAGTTCAACTTCCCTCTTCTCACAGGGGAGAAAGTAACCTTATCTCCCACATCCCAGGTGGGCTGCTAAAATCCATACTTAAGCTACTGCTTTATCTGAAACTGTGGTTGTGGAGTTTGTTTTTCCCTTGGGTGGTTTTTTTTTTAAATGATTATTTATTTATTTATTAATTTATTAATTTATTTCCATGCCTAATTTTGTGATTCAGATGATAATAAGAACTGTCGGGCTGGGACAAAGGTGATCAAAGGTGATCTGGGAAATCATGCATTAAATGATCATCTCATATGGCGTGGTAATCATGCCGAAGTACAAACCTTCAGGTACCTAGGAAAAGTCAATTGTCTGTTTTCTATTGTTTCTTGAAACGCCAGGTGGAACTTGATTGTGATATTTGATCGCCTAAATTTTGGGGATGTTAGGCAGAATAGAATGGAATGGAATAGAATAGAATAGAATAGAATAGAATAGAATAGAATAGAATAGAATAGAATAGAATAGAATAGAATAGAATAGAATAGAATAGAATGGAATGGAATGGAATGGAATGGAATGGAATAGAATAGAATAGAATAGAATAGAATAGAATAGAATAGAATAGAATAGAATAGAATAGAATAGAATAGAATAGAATAGAATAGAAAGAATAGAAAAATCCAGGTTGGAAGAGACCTCCAAGATCATCCAGTCCAAACTAGCACCCAGCCCTGTCCAATCAACTAGACCATGGCACTAAGTGCTCCATCCAGTCCTTTCTTGAACCTCCAGGAACGATGACTCCATCATCTCCCTGGACAGCCCATTCCAATGCCAATCACTCTTTCTGCGAAGAACTTCTTCCTAACATCCAGCCTATACTTCCCCCAGCACAACTTGAGACTGTGTCTCCTTGTTCTGTTGCTGGTTGCCTTGTGCACACACTTTTCCTTATTGCACCCCAGGTTGCCATTGGCTCTCTTGGCCACAAGGGCACATTGCTGGCCACCGCAGAACTTGCTGCCCACCAGCACTCTAAGGTTTTTCTCCACGGAGCTTCTTTCCAGCCAGGCAGCCCCAGCGTGTACTGGTGCCTGTTATTATTCCTCCCCAGAAGCAGGACCCTGCATTTGTCCTTATTGATAATGCCCAACTTGGAGAACTAGTGGAATAAATGAAAGTCAAATCCACTGCTCCTCTGATTTATTGCAAGTATATTTTAGTGCTTATAAAATTTTAATTGCATGTCAACTACGTTTGAATTCTCCTTTCTGGTGAAGAATATTTGCCTTGATTGTAGGCAGGCAGCACTTTATATCTTTTATTTCTGATTAAAATTATCTCTTAAATGAATGTCATAGTTTAATTTCTAGTTGACACTCCTTCCTTACACCTCACTTGTATGAAGCTGATTTTGCACACTGGACAAAGTGCTACGTTTCGCTTTTATTTTTATTGCACACTTATGAAAGGAAAATAATGAATTTAATCAAATTCTGACTGGAACAGAAAGCTACTCCTTGACAGAGACCTCTGTCTAAGGATAACACTTGGTCTGTTCCTAACTTGAAATACATGAGTCATTTCCACCAACAAACTTCAAATTTGCTAAAGTGCAGCTTTGCTTCAGGTCCACTATTCTTAAGACTATCGTCCTTTAAGGTACAGTGATCATGAAATGCTACCTGCACATTGGGGAGTGGAGTAAATATAGGTTGGCTCACCAACATAATGCTGAATCTGTATCACTCTCGTCCTTTTGGCATAGCTGATATATAATTCATAAGCAAGCAAATTAAATAGGACATCACCACCTTCTTGGACGGGGTGATTTTTGGTGTCCTTTGGTGACTCATTCTATCCTATTCTATAATAAACTTCTTTTATGTAATCCTTTCCTTGAATGTTCCATTAAAGGAGGATGACAGAAGGTAGGAGGTGAGAATGCCTAGATGAGTATTCAGCACCAGATTGGTATTCCGTTAATACAAACTCCCATTTCCTTATCATCATAGAAAGACATTTGCATGGATGCCCATTGTAAGGTTTTATTTTCACTAGAGGCTCGCATTAAAGTAACTCCTCATCCTAGCACTTGGTTTCTTTAAACTGATAAATTATTTACTTAACATTGTCAGAGATTCAAAGAGAAACATTGTCTTTTTCTCACCAAAGGTGCTATAAAAAGGACATTTCTGTGTTCTGCACAGAACACAGAGTACTCTGTGCACTGCCTTGTCTCTCATCCAAACACCCAATGAGGAAAAAAAAAAAACCCTAAAACAGTAGAAGCCACCACTGTGCTCAATCTTGTATTAGCAGTATTAAATTTTATTACAAGTACACATATTACATATAAATTTTATTACATTAGT
>VWZI01007841.1:264-11654 GCA_013396835.1 Psilopogon haemacephalus
AAAGCGATCCAGCTAGCCCTAGACCTGGCAGAGCGAGAACAGTGGCCAGTGCTGTACATCTACACTGACTCGTGGATGGTGGCAAATGCCCTATGGGGGTGGCTAAAGGAGTGGAAGCAAAATGACTGGCAGAGGAGAGGCAAACCCATTTGGGCTGCTGTCCTCTGGCAGGACATTTCTGCCCGCCTGGAGAAGCTGCCTGTGAAGATCCTGCACATCAGTTCTCTCGTCCCAAAGAACAGAGCAAATGAAGAGGAACAGCACAACCACCAAGCTGACCTAGCAGCCAAGATATCCCAGATCGACTTGGACTGGAAGCACAAAGGTGAACTGTTCCTAGCAAGGTGGGCCCATGACTCTTCTGGTACCCAGGGGAGAGATGGTACGTACCAGTGGGCTAGGGACAGGTCGGTGGACATTCCCATGGATGCCATAGCACAGGTCATCCATGAGTGTGACATCTGCGCTGCCGTAAAGCAGGCCAAGCGCATGAAACCTTTGTGGTATGGAGGGAGGTGGTTCAAGTACAGATTTGGGGAGGCCTGGCAGATAGATTACATCACTCTGCCTCGCTCTCATACTGGCAAACAGTATGTGCTGACCATGGTGGAAGCCAGCACGGGGTGGCTGGAGACCTATCCAGTGCCCCATGCCACAGCCAGGAACACCATTCTGGGCCTGGAGAGGCACGTTCTGTGGAGACATGGTACCCCAGAGAGGATAGAGTCAGATAACGGGACCCATTTCAAGAACAACCTTGTAGGCAACTGGGCGAAAGAGCATGGCATTGAGTGGGTATTCCATATCCCATACCATGCCCAAGCTGCAGGGAAGGTCGAACGCCATAATGGCTTGCTCAAGACCACCCTGAAAGCTATGGGAGGTGGCACCTTCAAGAACTGGGAAAAGCGCCTAGCCGAGGCCACCTGGCTGGTAAACACCAGGGGGTCAGTCAACCGGGCTGGTCCTGCCCAGTCTGCCCTATTGCCTACAGTTGAGGGGGATGGGGTCCCCGTAATTAGTGAAAGGAACCTCTTGGGGAAGACAGTATGGGTTACTCCTGCTCCTGGTGGGGGGACACCCATAAGAGGTGTGGTCTCTGCAGAAGGCCCTGGCTGCACATACTGGGTCATGCTTGAGGGTGGTGACATTCAGTGTGTTCCCCAGAGGAACCTCACTCTGGCAGAGAAAGGCTGAGAAAAAAACCCATTCAGAAAGGCAGTTCCCTTGTAATATAGTTGATGTATAATAGTTTGTTCAGTTGTTCTAAGTGTTTTTCAGAAAACCTCAGTACCTGCAGGCATCCAACAAAACCCACAGCTGCCATAGGAATCCGAAAGGGAGGACCACATCAGCATACCGAGAAGACTGTTCCTGTGTTCCTTCCTACATGGTTCCTGCTCTGCTTGCGCCCACCTGCCCTGGAGAAAACCCTTGCTCTGGAGTATCGTCGGGACTGTGAGAGGGCTCACATCAAGGACTTCAGATAAACATCACATACCACGGACACCATCCAAAGAAGAAGATCTGTTTGCAGGAAGATGGTAGAGGTCTAACCAAGGGGTGGAATGTGAAGGTTTAAGCCCACCTGGGACCCCCTGTCTTTTCCCAAGGAATGGTTTCACCCTTTTCCCAGGTTGCATGGTTAGACACTCCCACTTCCTGCTAGGATTTTGGGACTATAAGAGGGGGAACCCAGTTCCCCCCCCCCGCTCTTTTTTCTCTCTTCTGCTTCTTCTCTTCCCCTCGTGCCGGCAGGTCGAGCACTTGCTCGCGCTCTGTGCTGCTGCAGCACGTGTCTCCCTGCCGCCCTGTGTTCCAGCACCGTTACTGTCCGCTGAAGACTGGGACTGAGACTTTTCGCTATAGGATTCCTGCATCCTGCTTTCCAAAGCCAATCGAACTTCAGCTGCCTGCCGCGGTTGTATTTTCTTCCCTTTTCCCCCTTCTCCCTGGTCTCTGTACCCTTTTCCCTTATTCCCCATATCCCAAAGCTTGTTTCCCTTTCTCCCACGTTTTGTAAAAAAAATCCCTTTCCCTCTTACTTGTTGTTAAAGTGTTACCTTTTTTTTTTACTTCCAAATCGTTTTGAGTCTTTTATTGGGCTTTTGGGCTCAGGGTGGGGGCAGCTAGCCTCAACCCAATACATTGGGTTAAAACTCTTCAACAATTTTTTCTTTGCTCAGTAAACCTGAGTGAAGTAGCATCATCAGTGTTTTCCTTTCTCAGCCTATAGTCTAATTTCTCATTCAAATCTTCTAATTAGTTCAAACCAGCACAGCTCAGAAAACGGGAAACAGTTTGTCTCTTTACTGATGAGATGAGAACAGTGACTCCCAGGTGACATTGGGTTC
Source organism: Psilopogon haemacephalus (assembly GCA_013396835.1). NCBI lineage: Eukaryota > Metazoa > Chordata > Aves > Piciformes > Megalaimidae > Psilopogon > Psilopogon haemacephalus. Next base: position 2,619 of record VWZI01007841.1, read on the forward strand.
ATGCTCCTATACTGTAGATTCTCTCACAGATTCTTAGCGGATGCCAGGTAATACCTAGAACAGAAAACTCCTAACAACTTGTATTATACACTCTGAATTTGAACTCTTTCAGCTAAGGTTAGACTTCTCTGTGGAATACACTGAATTTCACCATTCTCCTGCATTACCCAGTATGTGAGACCAGGACCTTCAGCAGAAAATCACCCCTCAGACATGTTTCCATTTGCCCGAAGGAGAAAAATACCCACAGTTTTCCCTAACAGATTCTTTTCATGTACAACAGGAACTCTATCACCATCCACTGTTTGTACCAGATCTGATTGGGCAGGTCCTGCTCTGTTTACAAAACCCCTACTGTTTACCAACCAGGTTGCTTGTCCCAGTTTTTGAAAGTTCCACCCCCCATGGCTTTTGGGATGGTTTTCAGCAAACCATACTAATGGTCAATCTTTCCTGAAGCTGGTGCATAGTAGGGTATGTGGTAGATGCATTCAATACCATGCTCTTTGGCCCAGTTTTTCACAAGATGAAATGAGTGCCATTCTCTGATTCAATTCTTTCTGGAGTTCCATGTTTCCACATGACTTGCCTTTCCAAACCAAGAATGGTGTTACGTGCAGTAGCATGTGGAACTGGATAGGTTTCCAGCCATCCGGTTCTTGCCTCTACCATCGTTAGCACATACTGCTTGCCAGAACGAGAATGAGGTAAAGTGATGTAGTCAATGTGCCACACTTCACCATACTTGTACTTTGACCATCTTTCCCCATACCATAAGGGCTTGATTCGTTTCGCCTGCTTAATAGCAGCACAGATGTCACAGTCATGTATGACTTGTGTAATAGCATCCATGGATAAGTTAATTGACCTATCACGTGCCCATTGGTATGTTGCATCCCTGATTTGATGTCCAGATGAATTATGGGCCCAATGTGCTAAGAACAGTTTGCCTCAGTGTTTCCAATCAAGGTCTCTGTCACTGTTTGTGTCAACTTGAGAAATTTTAGCAGCTCGATCTGCCTGATGGTTGTGTTGATGTTCCTCAGTAGCTCTGCTTTTAGGCACGTGTGCGTCTACCTGCCGCACTTTAGCTGGAATTCCAGTTTTGACAGGGGTTATGAATGGAACTCTTTGGCAGGATCACCCTTACCAGAAGAGTTGAATAGCTCATTTCATTACTAATATTTTCTGACTTATTAGAAGCATCAAAAACAGCATTGGTAGCTATCTCAGTTATATTAAAAAACAACCCAAGAAAAATTGTAGTCATTGAAATTCCAAAATATTGTTTCAATCTTCCTCCATGTCAAATACCATAGAGAAGTACCAATTTTGGCCACAAGGCATCTATGTCAAAACACATCGTTACAGAAGAAACAATCTAATATAACAGCCAGTTCAGCTTCATTTTTAACTTCCAGGATTAATTAGCAATCAAACAAATGGAATTTAACCTCTGCCCCACATTGGATAAGCCAAAAAAAAGAAAAATGATGTGGTGGTTTGGCAGTTCCTTGCCCTACCCCCCCCCACTTTGAAATAACCCAGGCTAGAACTCAGTCAGCTGGAAGTTAAGGAAATGAAGCTTTATATTTATAGCTTTGCACAATATTCAAGCAGATATTTATAATATATAACAGATATTTACAGATATATACAGTGAAAAGGTTATAGAGAAACACCACATCCCTCTCAGAGATCAGAGTCCCCAAGAGGGGGGTTTCCAACCACCCTACCACCTTCCCCTCACTTCCCAGTCTTATCCCACTATCTGTCTTATGTGACAGGAAAGCAAAAGTTTCCTCAGACCCACCATGGCATGGTCATGGAGGAAAGTCCAGGAAGAAAACTGTGCATCCCAGATTGGGACACCACCACACAGACAGCAGTTCAGATTGCTCCATAAAGGGGAGACCCCTACGTATCCGCCCTGTTTTCAAGAGTGAATATTACCGAAACGAGACATGGCAGAGGGACAACAACCACCCATGTTTGATCGTACAGTGGCACAAAGCTCTGCGAGCTGCATGAGATGTTCACGCATGAGGCTGAGGAGTTGGTAACAGACTATGTTTACCATGTTGTGGAACTGGGTGGGGACACGGTTGTTCTAAGCTGCAAAGAGGTAAAAGGCTGTGCCTGGGGACCAAAGGTATTTTTAGGTGTGGGTCCAGATGGTGACTTTTCCTTAAGTTCATGTGTATGTTTTTGGGCAGGATCTTTGCATCCAATAGACAGAAATGAACCCACGGAGGTTCACATGACTAATTCAGCTGAATTAACAGCTGCAATTAAAAAGCTAGCATGCGTACAGACTATGTGCAATCAGGGGGCATACCCATCTTCTTTGTACACTCCAATAGACCCGTTGAGCCTTAAGCTCTTAGTACAGGGTTTGCCAGCAGCTCTTAAAGATCTATGTGATGCCAAAAGAGGGCAGATAGAATTGACAATTAAGATAAATAAACCTGATGAAGGCCCCAGGCTACCCCATATGACTTAGGAGGAGCTATTAATAGAACTGTCTGAAAAGGGCCAGGACTTGGGTTATTCTAATCCAGTACCCTCACCAAAGCTGTCCCATGAGAAATGTTATATGGGACTTAAAGCTAGTCACAGCCATGCTGCGTGGCATAAAGCCAGAGATGCGCCACACTAAAGCTCCCCCTACTGCATCTTCTGAAAGCCCAATCACCAGTCTGGAATTAAATCACTGTCACGCTGGGAACTCCAGGGGCCTGGATTTTTATCACAGGCAGAACACGCGATATGGTATTAGGATTGATAATATAATGCCTAGGGAACAGTATGATTCCATACGTACGTACAAGGAGGTGCGTGGCATGTTTGATTTCATGACAAAAAATACTGAACATCTCTGGAAAGGGGATGAGGACTGAAGCCATAATAGCGGCCATGATAAGAACAAGAAGAGGAATTGTAGTACAAGCCCTAAAGCTGCTTCCTCAAATAAAGCAGACAATCCTTTTGTTCTTGGCAGTCAGAGAACTGGGAACAAATTTTAAAACTAGATACAGTGGTGAGTGCTCCAGGACTCATTCATCGCTTCATTAATGCTTGCCAATGGTCTGATAATCAAGAACCTTTTATTATGATCCCTACTGGACCAGACAGAACTGCCGTAAAATTTCTTATAGATACAGGTGCACAGATCACTGTGTTAAATGTGCAACTTGCAAAAAGCCCGAGAATTCTACCATCAAGGAAAATAATAGAAATAAGAGGTGTAACAGGACTGCCTGACACCTGCCAGCTGGCCAAAACAAGGCTGTGGCTTCCAGGTGATAAATGAAGCACCGTAGAAGAAGTTGCTCTAAGCCCTTATCCAGAAAATATCCTGGGATTCAACGTCCTGGCTGGTAAGAGGTGGAATCTTCCTGATAGTACACTATGGAGCTTTGGTTCCTATGGGGTGAGGGCAAAGGGAATAAAGCTTGCTCAGGTACACATTTTGCAAACTGTTCCCCCATTGCCTAAATCAACCATTACTTGTGTTGCACAGTACCCGTTACCAGCGGCAGCTAGGCAAGGCATTACAGAGGTGATTGCTGACTTGGAAAAAAGGCAGATTATCACTAAAACCCATTCCCCATACAATTCACCTGTCTAGCCAGTTCGCAAGCCAGATGGATGGTGGTGGCTTACAACAGATTATAGAAAACTTAAAAATAACACACTTCACTACATCACTTTGCCTTGTTCTCCTTCTGTCAAGCAGTATGTGCTAATGATGGTAGAGGCAAGCAATGGATGGCTGGAAACCTATCCAGTTCCACATGCAACTGCACATAACACCATTCTTGGTTTGGAGAGACAAATCATGTGGAGACATGGAACTCCAGAGAGAGTCAAATCAGAGAATGGTACTCATTTCAAGAACCATCTTGTGAACAACTGGGCCAAATAGCACAATATTGAATGCATCTACCACATACCCTACTATGCACCAGCTTCAGGAAAGATCAAACGCTACAACAGTTTGATAAAAACCACCCTAAAAACCATGGGGGGTGGAACTTCTAAAAACTGGGACAAGAATTTAGCACAAGCAACCTGGTTGGTAAACAGTAGGGGTTCGGTTAAACAGAGCCGGACCTGCTCAATCTGATTTGGTACAACAGTTTCTGTTGTACGTGAAGAGAATCTGTTAGGGAAAATTGTTTGGGTATTTTCTCTTTCGGGCAAATGGAAACCTGTCCGAGGGGTGGTTTCTGCAGAAGGTCCTGGTCATACATACTGGGTAATGCAGGAGAATGGTGAAATCCAGTGTATTCCACAGATAAATCTAACCCTAGCTGAGAGAGTTTAATTCAGAGTGTTAGGAGTTTTCTGTTCTAGGTTTCACCTGTGTATTGGGTTGAGGCTAGCTGCCCCCACCCGAGCCCAAAAGCCCAATAAAGACTCAAAACAATTTGGAAGTAAAAAGGGTAAACTTTAACAACAAGTAATAGGGAAAGGGATTTTTTACAGCAGGTGGGAGAAAGTGAAACAAGCTNTCGACGAGCCAGCACGAGGAGAAGAGAAGAAGAAGAAGAGAAGGGGGGGGGACTGGGTTCCCCCTCTTATAGTCCCAAAATCCTAGCAGGAAGTGGGAGTGTCTAACCATGCAACCTGGGAAAAGGGTGAAACCATTCCTTGGGAAAAAACGGGGTCCCAGGGGCTTAAACCTTCACAACCTGGCATCCAACACAACAGAATCTACAGTACATGAGCATGAACTCAATGTCACCTGGGTGTCCCTGGTCTCATCTCATTTGTGAGGAGTCAAACTGTTTCCTGTTTTCTGAGCTTTTGAATCACCCACATCTGAGACATCTGGAATGAAGTGTGAACTGAATTTGTAATATTCATAATTGTAAATATTGTTTTAGATTAGACAGATAATTCTCAGGAAATTCTGAGTGAAGTAGACAGGGGTGGATTGTGCTGGTTTGAACTAATTGGAGTATTTTAATAAGAAATTAGACTATAAGCTGTGAAAGGAAAACATTGTAGTGTCTCCTTCACTCATTTGTTTACTGAAATTGTATAAATGGTAGAATCCAAACAAAGATAAGTGCTTGAGCAATTCTCGTTGCTTCATCTCTCTGCCTTCTTAGCTGGATCTGTGTAACTTCCCTAACCAGTTTCCTCCTGCTAACTCCCCTGACCGATCTACCTTGCTTACCCGGCACATAAGACGGATGGTGGGATAAGATTGGGTAGTGGGGGGAAGGTGGTAGGGTGCTTGGAAGCCCCTCTGCCAAAGGACCTGATCATACATACTGGGTTATGCAAAAGAATGATGAAATGATGTATTCCACAGTCAAACTTGACTTTAGCTGAAAGAATGTAGATGTAAGGTGTTATGAGTTCTTTTGCAGATAATCATGGTGCCCATAAAACCCATGAAGAACATAAGTACATACATATTTTTTCATTAAGGATTATGGTTAACTACACACATCTCAAACTTTTTAAATTTTGCAATGTTTAATTGAATTTTCTGAAATATTTCCATATGCTATCAGACACTTTGAAGTATGCCAGATAAATTACGGAGGTGATTGGGGAGGAGGTTAGGGATTATGAGAGCTTTCTTCATGGAGGGAACAGAAATTACAGAAATTCTATGACCTACCTAGAATATTTGACTGTCATGTTCTTCATGACTTGTTCTTGTAGGCAACTTAAACCTGCCAGATATCTACTGGGAACACAGCAAAGAGGAGGCAGTCTAGAAGGTTTTCAGACTGTTGTGAGGAAAGCTTCTTGACACAAGTGCTGTGCAAGCCTACCAGGGGTGAGGCTCTGCTAGACCTGCCATTTACAAATAGAGAAGGGCTAGTGGGAGATGTGGTGGTCAGAGGCTGTCTGGGGTGCAGTGACCATGAAATAATAGAGCTTTCAATATGCAGTGAAACAAGGAGTGGCATCAACAAAACTTCTACACTGGATTTCTGGAGGGTGGACTTCAGCTTATTCAAGGAACTAACTCAAAGGGTGCCTTGGGAAAAAGCCCTTAAAAACAAAGGGGGCCAGAAAGGTTGGACCTACTTAAAAAAAGAAGTCCTGAAGGTGCAGGAACAGACTGCCCTGATGTGCCAAAAGATGAGCTGACAGGGAAGACATCTGTCCTAGATGTGTAAGGAACTTTTGAAGGAATTAAGGGGGGGGGAAAGAGGATGTATCACCTTTGGAAAGAGGGTGAGGTAACTCAGGAAATGTTTAAGGATGTTTCTAGGTCATGTAGGAAAAAAATTAGAGCAGCAAAAGCCCAGGTAAAACTTTAACTGGCCACTTCCATAAAGGAAGTTTTCCAATACATTGATTTGAATGTGGGTTAGGAATTCAACTACTTTGTTCTATATAATCCAAAATTGCCCATGAATGGAAAAAATTAAAATAGACAAAACAGATTAATTTCAGTGTGACATTCCTGAAAAGATTAAAGAAAGGCTTTTTTCTTCAGGTTTCCCGAAAGAAAAAATAAACATTATTTAAAAAATAGAATGCAAAGTATACTAGGCACTTCCTGATTTAATTGATGCTTCATTTTCAAAGTATAATTTTCTGAGTCTGAATATCCATATGAATTCTCTAAAACACATACTTGATGGAAATTAATAACATCCATTCTTAGTGAAGAGAAACAAAAGGCAAACAGGCCTGTACAGCATTGTGTGTGGACTTCATCTGTCTTCAATAGAGTCAAATGGTTGCTTTCTTTTCTCATTGCCATAGAAATAGTTAGATATGTCTTAGAAATTAAAAACAAACCAACAGTATCAATTGAAAATACCAAACAAACCCAAAACACAGAGAATCTGGGGTGCCTGAGTGAAGACCTTTGCTTAATGAACTGCAATATAAATATCAAAGTTGACATTCTCCAATATACTAGTGAGGAAAATTATGCATATGCTAAACATATACGACTATAATATTCAACTTTCCTCCAAAATCATGCTAGGAGGTAGGTGTGGAAGCTATGCTGCCATAGAATTTTGTCCTGCACAAATTGTTTCTCTGATATTATTGAAGCTTCTCTCAATCGGACTGCTTCTCTGGTCCCCTTTCTTTGTATCCAAGCATCTCTGACAGGATGCTCCTGGAACAGTATGTTGCAGTTCAGGCATCACTTGGGTACCTAAACCTCACCTGTGCCAACTCAAGGCCATTGCTTCATAGCAGAGCTTGCACAAATAAAGGTGAAACAGCCACTCAGAATATTAGGAGCACTTGCCACTTTGTAACCACAATGCCCAATGTGCCAATGCCATCCCATGAAGTCATGCATGATCCGCCCTGCTTTAGGAACACCTCTGTCAACCACCCATAGGCAGGGAATGAAGGGGAATTCAGGAATAACAGGCAGCACCGCAAACTGTCAGTGGCCACCCACCACCAAGACACTGACCACACGAGCTGCTGCTGGAACTTGGAGTGGTGATACTTTTCTCCTTTTACCTTTGATTTTACCCCATTCTTCTCTTCACTCTTCTTTTAACAATAAATAAAAGGGAAAAGGGGTTTTGTTTTACAGGAGGCGGGAGGAAGGGGAAAATGAGAGTGCAACGGTGTGGAAGCGAGGGAAGGGAAACAGAAAACCCGGGAGAAGGGGAAAAGGGAAAAAATACAACCACGGCAGGGATTTTTTTTAGTCCTAAACCGAGATCCAGCAGCTTGGTGGTGCTGAAGGAGAAGCAGGTTGCAAGAACGGTTCTTAAATGCAGAAGGACAGTCCCCATTCCAGGCGAGAGAAAAGGGTGATGGCAGTTTCCACACGGTGGGTTTGTTGAGCACGTGGATGAGTGGTTGGGAATGGCAGGCACAGCCTCCAGAAGCGCGGCAAAGAGGGGAGAGAGAGAGAGCGAGGAGGGGCTGGGTCCCCCCCCTTTATAGTCCAAATCCTAGCAGGAAGTGGGAGTATCTAACCATGATACCTGGGAGAAAAGGGTCAAACCATCCCTTGTGAGGAGGGACCCACCTGGGTAGGGGTCAAACCATCTTTTGGGAAGAGGCAGGGGGTCCCAGGTGGGTTTAACCCTTTACAATCCACCCCTTGGTTAGATCACTATCACTTTTCTGCAAACAGATTCTTTCTTTTCTTCTTAGATGTGCCCATGGTGTGTGGTGTATAGAAGGTTCTTGGCGTGAGTCCTCTTACAGTCCCGGCAATACTCTATAGCAATGAGTTTTCTCCAGGGTAGGTTGGTGTAAGCAGAGCAGGAACCATGGAGGAAGGAAAAACCAGGAACGGGAACAGTTCTTCCTCCAGATTGCTGCAGTAGTTGTGGGTTTGTGTTGGATGCCTGCAGGTACTGGGGTAGCTGGAAAACACTGTGAACAACTGAAAGGAACTATTATACATTAACCATATTACAATGGAGCTGCCTTTCTGACTGGGGTTTTCTTAGCCTTTCTCTGCCAGAGTGAGGTTTCTCTGGGGAACACACTGAATGTCACCACCCTCGAGCATGACCCAGTATGTGCGACCAGGGCCTCCTGCAGAGACCACACCTCTTATGGGTTTCCCCCCACCAGGAGCAGGAGTAACGAACACGGTCTTCCCCAAGAGGTTCCTCTCACTGACTACAGGGACCCCATCCCCTTCGACTGTAGGCAATAGGGCAGACTGGGCAGGACCAGCCCGGTTGACTGACCCCCTGGTGTTTACCAGCCAGGTGGCCTCAGCTAGGTGTTTCTCCCAGTTCTTGAAGGTGCCACCTCCCATAGCTTTCAGGGTGGTCTTAAGCAAGCCATTATGGCGTTCGACCTTCCCTGCAGCTTGGGCATGGTATGGGATATGGAACACCCACTCAATTCCATGCTCCTTTGCCCAGTTGCCTACGAGGTTGTTCTTGAAATGGATCCCATTATCTGACTCTATTCTCTCTGGGGTACCATGTCTCCACAGAACATGCCTCTCCAGGCCCAGAATGGTGTTCCGGGCTGTGGCATGAGGTACTGGGTAGGTCTCCAGCCACCCAGTGCTCGCCTCTACCATGGTCAGCACATACTGCTTGCCAGTAC
>VWZI01007844.1:0-10357 GCA_013396835.1 Psilopogon haemacephalus
GACTGCTACTCTTTCCAGTGCCAGGCCTGCAGAAAGGAGCCCACACTCAAGAACCCAGGACCCAGAAGGAGGAACCACAACAGGAAGCCTCCCATGCTGCAAGCTGAACTTCAAGCCCCAGCATACTTTGCTGCAGTCAGCACTTTCACTGTTGCAGCTGGCATGGCTGCAGCAGGCTGTGAAGAGCAGCAGCTTCAGCTCAACCCATAACATCCTCCACCCTTTCTTCTATGCCATCTGCATCCTTCCCAGCAGCAATCACCATCAAACAACAGACATCATAACTCAGTCCCTGTCCAGTCTCACCCACAGGAAGATCCCTTTGCAGCACACAGACAACTGCTCACTGCAGCTGCTCTGCAGCTTCACTTTGCTCCACTATAATCTGGATCAGTCCATGACCAGTCCAAATGCTGGGGCTGTGTTGCCACCCCTGGGGCTGTTGAGTGGAGCAGTCAAGTCCAGAGAGTCCTTCCACCCCTTCATGTGAAAGCAAACTTTGGCTTCACTCTGGTGCTCAGCTTCCAGTGCACACAGGAGTGCAGGTCCCTCTGGCACAGCAGAAATACAGATGGGTTCCACCTCTTCAACTTGCCAAGCCCTTGGCTCTGTACAGCCCAACAAATCCAGTTATGCCTCTCCTCCAGCTGCTTGGAGGCAGAGCCCCTCTGATTCTGACTGGCATCACCTGCATCTTGTGCATGTGCTTTGGGAGTCCTCTCAGCAGAATCAGAAGCAGTGTCAATCTGTCTGCTCTCCTTGGGGGATTTTCCACTGCACACTGAGGCAGCATCTTCAGGGCAGGACTCCTCTGTAATTCAGGTACTCGAAGCTAAGCTGGTAGTGGCTTTTCCATCCCACTTCCTCATCTCCTCCCCATGGTCTTCCAAGGAAAACCACAGGGTATGCCAGGGTGCAGACCTCCCAGATTCTCTCCCAGACAGGGCAGCAGCTGTTCCTCATGTCTGAAGCACAGGCCTAGACAGAGAAGAGATTTTCCTTGCCTCCCTGAGGCCTTGCTAGTTCCATCCACTGACTGTGGCCATCTTCCAAAGCCTGATAAGCCAAAGAGCTGAGCAAGAAAATGGCAAACAGCTCTCTCTTGCTTTTGTGCCCTGCTTCTCCTTATCTTTTGCAAACTGCTTTATGCTGCTTTTTCCTTGCACCACCACAAGTGCACACAGGCCCCTAGCAAGGAAAGGAAATATACAGCTGTGCTGGTTTGAACTAATTGGAAGATCTGAATGAGAAATTAGGCTATAGGCTGAGAAATTAAAACACATGCTACTTCACTGATAGGTTACTGAAGAAGAAAAAAAAACACTTTAAGAGTTGTAACCCAAACTTAGATAAGTTAGACCACTTTGGGCTGTGGCTTCTTTTGCATGGCTCTTTCTTCCTGCCTTTTGTAGCTGGATCTGAATAATTTCACTAACTTCTTTCCTGCTGCTAATCCCCCCTGGCTGATCTACCTTTGCCTATCTGCTGCATAAGACAGATGGTGAGATAAGATTGGTGAGGGGGAAAGGTGGTAGGGGTGGTTAAAACCCCCCTCTTAGGGACTTTGATCTCTGGGAGGGCTGTGGTGTTTCTGTATTACCTTTTTACTGTATATATCTGTAAACATCTGTTATACATTGTAAATATCTGCTTGTATATTATGCAAAGCTGTAAATATAAAGCTTCATTTATTAACCTCCAGCCGACTGAGTCCTAGCCTGGGTTATTTCAAAGTGTGGGGGGTGGGTAACTGCTGAACCACCACAACAGCACACCACAAAAAAGTAAAGATAAAAACAAAACAAAACCAAAAGAAAACTTACATAGAACTCTCTTAACAAGCTACAAGCCTTAAGTGAATCCTCTTCTCGTTAATCTCAACCCTTTTATCTCTCCTGCCAAAATCAACTGTCCTCACTCAGGCAGCTGCTTTCACTGCCTCACACTGGAGTGCCAAAAAGAAGGCAGTGGTTCAGAACAAGGACTAAGCTGCCTGCTCCCTCAGCACAGAAGTGAGGCTAAGAGGAACACACACAACTCAGAGTTGAGGTAAAGAGGTAAGACTTTAATATAACATAAGATACCACAAGCACAATGTGCAATTAGCTAATCATCTATTTAATCTAATAATACAATCCATTATTACCTTTGCTTAGGCTATTTGCAGAAGTGCAGTGAAATACACAGGGAGAAAAATCAGTTTAAAACAGAAAACCAAAGCCAGCAGCTACCCAATTCCCACTCATTCTGAAGCCAGGCCTGCAGGAAAGAGCCAGCATGCAAGAACCAGAAGCAGCAACCAGAAAAGAAAACCTCCCATGCTGCAATCTGAACTTCAAGCCCCATCATACTTTGCTCCAGTTAACACTTGCATTTCTGAAGCTGGCATGGTTGTGGCATGGTGTGAATGGCTGCGGCATGGTGTGAATGGCTGCAGCAGCTTCATCTCAGTCCGTGATGCACCTCCTCATCCCTACAAGCCAGTGCCTCACCTATCAGGAGGACCCTGAGAAAACAAAGTCATTTCCCGTGCCACTCAGAGGGAAGGAGAGCCCCAGGTGCATGGCAGGTGGAGCACTCTGGTTTTTCCTGCATGACCATGGCTAGGACATAATGAAGTGGCATGGTGAAACCACTTCTAAACTGGAAGCTCCCGTGTGTGAATTGAGAGGAAAACCAGGGCTTAAGAAGGGGTCGCTTAAGAAGGCAGCCAAGGTAGCTGCTGTGGAGACTCGAGAAGGCAATCAACCACCTTCCAGTCAGAGAAGAATGGAGGTTGCATCCCAAAGAGGGGACCTCTGGTCTGGCACCACCAAGTTCAGACAGTACCACACTGGTGTAGTGGGTTTGCAGTGACCTGCCCCCCCACCTTTTGAAACCCCGGCTAAAACTCAGAAAAACACACTGGAAGTTAATAAATGAAGCTTTATATTTACAGCAATGCAAATATACAAGCAAATATTTACAAGATATAACAGATATCTACAGAAATATACAGCAAGAAAGAAATACAGACACCACACCCCTCCTGGAGACCAAAATCCCCAAGAGAGGGAAACCAAACTCCCCCGTACCACCTTTCCCTCCTTCCCCCAGCTTTATCTCACCACTTGATGATGCTGCAGATAAGCTGAAGATCGGTCAGAAAGATTAGTGGCAGGAAGGAATGAATGGTTTTAGTGATTTTACTCTGAATTAGTTCAAAGGCAGAGAGACAAAGGAAAGAAGCTGCTGAAGCCTGCACGGACCCAGAGCCGACTGACTGCGCAAGCACACTGGCTTATCTGGATGTTTTGGGAACATTCTCAAAACAATCCTCTTTCTTCTCTCACAGTCAAACTGGGGGAAGTGACACAGTGTTTAATTTCTCACTCAAATTCTCCAATTAGCTCAAACCAACACAACTGGTCAGACAGTAAATACTGATGAGCACCAGGACTAGAAAGTCCTTGCCTTCAGACAGAAGAAAGAAAGAAACTGTGTGGATTTCATGGCCTGGCACACTGCACCCACAGAAGTATAAGGTGGTGTTGGTAGACACCAGTGCACAACATACATTGATGCCACAGGATCCAGCTGGATCTCTTGAGCGACAAGGGGGGATGTCAAGAATTAGATGTTTTGGTTTTGAGTGGACAGAAACTCTTTTATACCTCTACCAAAAGGGCTAAAAGGAAAACCCTTATATGGAGGATTATACATGACTGGGAAGTTCAAATGGAAGTGCTCTTCATGCCTACATGCAACAGTACCAAAGCATAGAAAATACACAAAATTCATAGTCCAACTTGGCCACAGTTCTCCAAGAACCTTCTTAGGCCAAAGCTTCACACAAACCTAAAAACCAGGCCATAAATCCAGGCCTCAAATGCACCACACCCCTCCCCCACCCCCAATGCCAAACCTATGTGATGCAGCTAAAACCAGCTTGGCAGCTCCAGGCCCCAACTGGCAGCATTGCCAAGGCTCAACCAGGCCTCACTCCCCTGCAAAGAGATAACAGCCTGCGTGTCCTCCCAGGAGCAGAGACAAGGGAAAAGGGAAGAAACTGACTCTGCAGCCAGTTCTATAGGGATGTAGGATTTATGGGAATGAAATGACAAAAAAAATACACTTTCTGGTCCACCTCCTGGACCTGTTTAGTCCCTGGAGGCCTTTGGCTTTACAGTTCTTAAAGGCACCCAGCCTCAAACAATAATGGTATTAAAGGCTTCATGTAAATGTAACAGGGAACAAGTAGGGAAAAAAAAAAAAATCTCATTGTGACTAGCCCAGAGGCCACTTGGGTAATTCAAGGACCCAAAGGATTACTGATGGGCTTTTGGCATGGCTCTGGTGAATACAGAGATCAGAGAACAGTCTTACCCTGTCTCTGACCAGAAGATCTTTTAGTTGTGGGATTGCTGCAAGGTGAGGAACAACACGTACCAAATGCTACCAGGACAGTGCACCAATGGCAATCTCACACAAACTGAGGCTCCCTGGCTCCCATCCATGAGCTGATTCACCAACTAGATATCCAAAGGGTGATCAGCAAGACACACTCACCTTTTAATTGTCCCCTATGGCTATTGCAAAAGTCCGATGGAAGGTGGAGATGGCCTGAACAAGGTGATGCTGCCACTCAGGGTAGCTGTGCCAGACACACAGGAGCTCCAGCATGAGCTGGAGTTGAAGGCAGCCAACTGAGAAACCACAATTGATATTGCCAATGCCTTCTTCTCAATTCCATTGGCAGCAGAGTGCAGGCCACAATTTGCTGTCATCTGAAAGAGTGTGCAATACACTTGGGATCGACTGCCCCAGGAGTGGAGCAGCTCAGCTCCAGCATTTGTCATGGACTAATCCAAACTGCATTGGAAAAGGCTGATGCCCCTGAACATCTGCAGCATGTTGATGACATCATAGAGTGGGGCACCAAGACAAAAGAAGTGTTCAAGAAGGGAAAAAAATAATCACTCAGATTATTCTGAAAGCTGAATTTGCCATTAAAAAAAAAATTAAAAGCAAGGTCAGTGGACCTGCACAAGAGTCACAATTGCTGGGAATAAAACAGCAGAATGGACACCATCATGTGCCTGTGGATGTGGTCAACAAGACAGCAACCATGTGTCCACCATCTAGCAAGAAGAAGACACAGACTTTTGTTGCACCTGCTGTGCATATTGGAGCCCCAGAGAACTTCCCAGGGAGTGGCTGGACACCATCTGCTGATGGGGAACAGAGAAGAGGATTTGTGTTTACTCTGCTTCTGCTTCCACAGACAGCCTTGGATTTCATTTTTGCTTTATTGAAATGCTCCTGTCTTGGGCCACAGGCCACCTGTTTTGGTTTTTTTTTTTTGCTCTTATTTGTTCATTTAAGAGTGAGAGAATGATACAGTGGCCTTGGTGGGCATCTAGCCCTCACCCAGGGCCAAGCCACCACAACAGAAGACAAGGAGAAGGTTGGGTTTACCCTGGGAAAGCAAAAGATTTTGGGGGAAAAAACAGTCAAATCCCAGCAAAGTTTGGGCCACATTCTGTGGTGGCACCGCCTGTGCCTACTCACCACTGTTAATTATTGTTATCATCACTAATTGGAGTTTAGAAGGACTAGGGGATGGGTAGTTGCTGCTGGAGCCCCTAGTCTATAAGGAAAGGGTGGAAATGAGGTGATTTTGTTTCAGTTTGATGGAAAAAGGCTTCCATGGGGGATCAGCTTTACCCCAGCAGTGCTTTTCAGTGTAATTATGACTTCTCTCCCACAGACTTGCCACAATCCTGGGTGCGGTGGTGACGGTTGAGAGTGGATTTGTGCTGTATTTCTTGGAGCAATGGGTGCAGGTGAAGACAGGCTTCTCACCCATGTGGACACAACGGTGCTGGGTGAGGGAGGACTTGTGGAGGAATGTCCTGCTGCAGTCGGGACAGACGTAAGTCTTCTCACGCTGTTTATCAGCATGGATGCGACAGTGCCTGATGAGGTCGAGCCTACGGGTGAAGCTCTTTTCACAGCTGGTGCAGGAGAAGGGCTTCTGGCCAGTGTGGACATGGAGGTGCTGGATAAGATGAGAGCTGCATCTGAAGCTTTTGTCATATTTAGTGCAGTGGTATGGCTTTTCACCAGTGTGAACACAATGGTGCTGGGCAAGCGTGGAGGCCTGGCAGAAGCACTTGCCACAGTCAGAGCAGGTGAAGGGCTTCTCGCCAGTGTGGATGCGACAGTGCTCAGTGAGTGCAGACTTGTCAGTGAAACACCTCTTGCAGTCACCACACATGTAGGGCCTCTCGGTGTGCATGCGGCAGTGCTTCGTGAGATGGGACTTCTGTTTGAAGCTCTTGCCACAGACAGGGCAGGTTAAGGACCTCTTGCTCATGTGGACATGGAGGTGCTTGGATAAGCTCTTGCTGCATTTGGTGTGGGCATCTGGCCTTTTGCTGGTGCAAGTTTGCATGCCCTGCATCCTGTCTGAGTTCTGGTCGATGTTCTGATGCTCCTTGATAATTTCTGTGGCCAGTGGCTTCTCCTTGCTTCTGCCCTGTCTGTGGTCCTTGGAGGGGCAGCTGCAGATGTGCTGTTTGCAGTCAGAGCTGCAGCTGAAGCTCTTGCCACAGTCCCTGCAGCTGTGTGGCCTCTTGGTGGCGTGGACACAACGGTGCTGTTCAAAGTGGGAAATGTGGCAGAAGGTCTCACAGCAATCATCACAGCCAAAGGGCTTCTCACCAGTGTGGGTGCGCCAGTGGGTGATAAGGGTCTTGCTCCAGCGGAACCTCTTGCCACAGCCGGCACAGCAGTAGGGCTTCTCACCGGTGTGGACATGGTAGTGCCGGAAGAAGTGGCAGCTGATGCTGAAGCTCTTGCCAGTCACGACAACTGAAGGGTTTGTCGCCAGTGTGGATGTGCCAGTGGGCAATCAGCATTGAGTTCTCCTGGAAGCTTCTGCCACAGTCACCACAGATGTGTGACTTCTCATTGGTGCAGATGTGGCAGTGCTGGAAGAAGCTGGAGCCATTGTGGAAGCTTCTGCCACAGTCAGTGCAGGCAAAGGGCTTCATCCCAATGTGGCTGTGCCAGTGGGTGATGAGCATCAGGCTGTGAGTGAAGGTCTTGCCACAGCCAGCACAGATGTAGGGCTTCTTCCTGGGGGTGATGTGGCACTGTTGGGCAAGGCTGGAGCTGAAGCTGAAGCTCCTGCTGCAGTTAACAGAGGTGGAGGGCTTTGTGCCAGGGTTGGGGCAGTGGTGCTCCACTAGCTTTGAGCCAGATGAGAAGCTCTGCCCACCCTTGGGGCACTGATTTGCACGCTTGGGTGGCACAGAGGCATCACTCTTCTCTCCATTCTCCTCTTCCATATCATCCCCCCCTGCCATGTGGTTTCCATCACCATCCTCTTCCACATCAAGTTCCTCCTCATCGTCCTCCTATGTCTTTGTTGCCCTGTAGTAGTTGTTCCTCCTCCTCAAAGCTGCTCTTTGGTTCCTCCAACTTGTTCTCTAGGAGCTGCTTCTTCTCTAGGCTCTGGTCTGGGTCCTTATGTGTAGCCATGCTGGGAGTAATCACCTCTGTGCTCTTGTGCGAGTCTCTAGGGACAAATCACCCATGAAACTCAGCACCTGCCAACACCTAACACTGGATCTGAAGCAAGGAATGGAGAGAGGGCATTAGACTGTTGGGGGAGGGGGTCAAGACCCCTAACTGTTGAGACTCCTGCTTTCTGTGCTGGGAGGGATGAGAACTGCTGCTTATGGCAAGGGCTCAACCCCCATTCCTGTGCCCAGCAGCACTGGTAAGTTGGTTCCTGACCTGGTCCCTGCCCTTCCAGATCAGAAAATGGAGGGAGCACTGCTGATCCAGGAAGCCCAGCCCTGCTGACCCCTCCTGCTTACCCTCACAAGGGCTCCAAACTTATAGTACAGCCAATATCCTGCAAAGCCTTGGGAGGGGTGAAATGTGGTGGGAAGGAGGGCCTGGAGGCAATTGTGAGGTGCTCCAGAAATCATCAGTGGGCTGGGGTCCTGCTGTTGTCCCAGAGATGGGTTCCTTACCTGCTGCACTGCTCCAAGGAGCAGATCTGTAAATGCTTCTCTTGCCCAGCCTATGTCCCCCTGTCCCTAAATCCAGCCTGCACATCTGTCATTTGGGGTTTCTCACCCAACCCTGATGCTGCTGCACCATCCAAGTAAAGCCAAGATATTGACTCTGGGTCTTGGAGGCTTTGCTCATCAGAGACAGGACCCTCATATTGGGGCTGCATCCCCCCAAACCTCGCAAAACCAGACACTTTTCTTCCATCTTTTCAGTTTTATGGAGCTTTTTTGTGGTGGATCCAGCCCCAATGTTGGCTCAGAGGATCCCAAAGTGCCCTCTTGGCTCCCCCTGTCCCACGATCCTCCAGGACACACAGGACCCCTCTCATCCCATTCAGCTTCCTCTCCTCTCAAACAGATTCTCACCCAGGAGCTGGTGGGGCCCAACAAGTAGGTTTAAATTGGGTTCAAAGGGGGAAGGGAATAGAAACAGGCTCACCAGAGATAGGCCCAGATGGGCATGTCAATGTTGGCATGAAATTGACAACCAAGCTCAAGTGCATCTGCACCAATGCATGCAGTGTGGGCAAGCAGCAAGAGGAGCTGGGAGCCATTGTGCAGCAGCACAGCTCTGACTTAAGTAACTATCCAAGAAATGAGGTGGAATGAGCCTCATGGCTGGAATGTCAAGGGATGGCCACAGGCTTTGTGAGAAGACCCAGCAGCTGCCCTTGATGGGAGAGAGAAACTGAAATGTATTCGGCTCTTCCTAGGAGGGGGGAAAGGAGGAGTTGAAAGTGTGTGGGGAATAATTAAGGCACAGGCTGATGTGGGGGACATTGCAGCAGGTGTTTACTAGAGGCCTACAGACAACTGAAAGCAGCGTCACCATCACAGGGCCTGATTCTCATGGGGGACTTCAACCACTCAGTACCTGCTGGAAAGACAACACAGCAAGACACAAACAGCCCAGAAGGGTCCTGCAGTGCTTTGAAAATTACTTTTTGACACAAGCGGTGGAGAACCCTATCAGGAGGGGTCTGCTGCTGGACTTTGTGTTGATGAACAAAGGGATGTGAAGGTTGGAGGCAGCCTTGGCTGCAGTGACCAAGAAATGGCAGAGTTCAGGATCACGTGAGAAAGCAGCAGGGTAGTAGTAAGTAGGATTGCAACCCTGGGATTTTGGGAGAGCCAACTTCAACCTGGACTCTTGGCAGGGATATAGGAAGGTTGCCAGAGTATGCAGGGATGCCACAAGGAAATCTAAGGCCCTCTGGGAATTACATCTAGTAAAGGATGCAAGAAATAACATGGGCTAGTTAAAGGCCATCAGCAGGAAATGGAACACTGGGAAAAAAGTGGCCCTGCTGCTGGATGAGGTGACAGAGGAGACAGAGAAGGTGGAGTTCCTGAATGCCCTCTGTGCTGCTAGGGCCAGGACTCAGTCCCTGGAGGGAAGAGAAGAAGTCTGGAGGAAGAAAAAGTCTTAGAGAGCAACAGACAAGTTGGACACCCACAGATCCATGGGCCTTGATGGGCTGCTCCTAGGAGTGCTGAGGGAGCTGCTGAGGCTATTGCTAAACCATTCTACAACACCTCTGAAAAGTCACAGAGGACAGGGGAGATGCCTGAGGACTGGACGTGTTCAACCAATGTGTGGGCAAGGAACTCCAGTTGGGAAAAGGGCAACAGGGAGCATCTGGGAAACTACAGACCTGTCAGCTTCACCTCCACCCCTGGGAAGTTGATGCAACAACTCATTCCAGAGGCAGCCTCTAAGCATGTGGAGGAAAAGAAGATCATCAGGAGGAGTAACCATGGATTTGTGAAGGGGAACTCAGGTCTGACCCTTCTGATAACCTTCTCTGATGGTGTGCCCAGCTGGGCAGGCGTGCTGGTGGATCTGAATGAGAAATTAAGACTATAGGCTGAGAAAAGAAAACAAAGTTTGATTCTACTTTACTCATAGGTTACTGAAAAATTTATAAAAGTTAGAACCTGAACAAAGATAAGGAGACCACTTTGTGCCCTGGCTGCTGCATGTCTCTCTCCCTGCCTTCTTAGCTGGGTCTGAACAATCTAAATAACTTCACTAACTTCTTTCCTGCTGCTAATCCCCTGGCTGATCTACTTCTGCTTATCTGGCACATAAGACAGATGGTGAGATAAGATTGGGAAGGGGGGAAGGTGGTAGGGTGGTTGGAAACCCCTCTTGGGGACTCTGATCTCTGGGAGGGCTGTGGTGTTTCTGTATTACCTTTTTTACTGTACCTATCAGTAAACTGTAAATATCTGCTTGTATATTGTGCAGAGCTGTAAATATAAAACTTCATTTATCAATTTCCAGC
>VWZI01007845.1:476-18748 GCA_013396835.1 Psilopogon haemacephalus
CCGCCTCCCCGGCGCCGTGAGGCAGCAGGAACAGCTGTAGCCGTAGCTTTCCGGGGAGGACAGCCTTATACCCGGTCGCTGCTCAGCCTGAGTAGGAGGCGAGAGAGTCAGGGGTGACTCTGGGCTTGGGAGTCCGTCGAGGCGCTTTGCTCGCCTGCCGCCGGTGCGTCTCCGGGTGACTTTTCCCCCTTGCCAGGGCGGGCGAACCGGGGCTGAACTGGGGCTGCCGCCTTCCTGCCAGCGACGCGAGTTGCCTGAATTCATTCGCCTTCGCCAGCGCTGGGTGCCGCCAGCCGGCGAGGCTCTTGGGGCGCCCGGCTATAGCCGCCGCCAGCCGCTGCATCCCCGGGGGGCGAGCAGCTGAGCCTGAGGCCGGTTGGGCGCGGCGGGCCAGCCGCGGGTAGAGGTAGGCTTGGCCAACACGTTCGGTGCTTAGTGGGGTGGGAGGCTAAGACCGGGTGCGTGTGGATCCGCCGCTGCGCGCCGTCAGGGTCAGGCTGAAGTAAATGAGCCGCAGATTCTATTTCAAAAGCTCATTTGCGCGCCGTGAGGGTCAGGCTGAGGCGCCCCCCGGGGCCGGCGTGGGGGTCCGCTCGGCGGCCGGCGCCCCGCTTCGGGGCCGGCGTGGGGAGCCGCTCGCCTTAGCTAATGTGGCATTCACTGTTAAGGCTGCCCTGCCGTCTTTGGAATAAATAAACGCGGTCCCTTCGTTTATCCCTGTAAAGAGCTTTAAAAATACCCCGACCCCAAACCTCACAGCTTTCCTTCCGAGTAGGACCAATCCCAAACCAGCTTTCGTAGCGTTTCCCTGAGCTGAAGGAGTTGCGAGTGGGCCCCGTAATGCGAAAGCCCAGGTCCTTCTCTGTGTCTTTAGTCGCAGTGACTAAGATAAAGGTAAAATGCTGAGAACTCCGAGATGTTTCCTGGCTTTAAACAGTTTGAAACCTTTTGGGTTAAGAGAGTTCACATAGAAGCTACAATCATAGAACCAGTCAGGGTTGGAAGGGACCACAAGGATCATCTGGTTCCAACCCCCCTGCCATGCCCAGGGACACCCTACCCTAGAGCAGGCTGCCCACAGCCTCTGACCAGCCTGGCTGCAAACACCTCCAGGGATGTGGCCCCAACCACCCCCCTGGGCAACCCATTCCAGGCTCTCACCACTCTCATGCTGAAAAACTTTCACCTCTCGTCCAGTCTGAATCTCCCCACCTCCAGCTTTGCTCCATTCCCCCTACTCCTATCACTCCCTGATAGCCTAAAATGTCCCTCCCCAGCTTTCTTGTAGGCCTCCTTCAGATACTGGAAGGCCACAAGAAGGTCACCTGGGAGCCTCCCCTGTCGTTCCCTACCTGATTCCTTTATGCAAAAGTCAGAATAGTAACAAGCCTTGACGTAGCCGCTGAACAAAAAGCAGTGCTCGAATTTGACTTGGGGAGGTGGGAGGAAAGTTTCTCGGTGGAATATATTCATGTCGTTTTACTTGCTCTTTGCTGAAGAGTGTTAGCATCTATTTTGGAGACTAGGGTTGGTTTTTTTGTTGTGGATGCTCATTCAGTGCTTTCATTAGTTCTGTGGAGCCACTTGAAGTAGAGGGATCTTGCTTGTGAGTGGATGTGGCTCAGACAGCCAACCGTGTGCTGGGCTGCAGCAAGAGAAGCATTACCTGCAGGGCAAGGGAGGGGATTCTGCCCCTTTACTCTGCTCTCCTCAGACCCTACCTGGAGTACTGTGTGCAGTTCTGGAGGCCCCAGCACAGGAAGGACATGGAACTGCTGGAGGAGGAGGGCCACAAAGATGATCGGAGGGCTGGAGCACCTCTGCTATGAGGACAGGCTGAGAGAGTTGGGGCTCTGCAGCCTGGAGAAGAGAAGGCTTCGAGGAGACCTTATAGTAGCCTACCAGTATCTGAAGGGAGCCTACAGGATGGCTGGGGAGGGACTGTTCACAAGGTCTTGTAATGACAGGACGAGGGGGAATGGGTTCAAACTGGTGGAGGGGAGATTTGAACGGGATGTTAGGAAGAAGTTCTTCACAGTAAGGGTGGTGAGACAGTGGCACAGGTTGCCCAGGGAGGCTGTGGCTGCTCGTTCCCTGGATGTGTTCAAGGCCAGGCTGGATGAGGTCTTGAGCATCCTGATCTAGTGGGAGGTGTCCCTGCCTATGGCACAGGGGGGTTGGAACTGGATGATATTTGAGGTCTCTTCCAAACTAAACCATTCTATGATGTAACACTGAGAAACTTCAGGGAATTGCTGTGTGTGTCCCTTCAGAGATGCCTGAATGTATACAGGAATCTTTAAAACTATTTCCACTTCTTTTATCCTTTAGGATTTTATTTTTTTTGGGGGGGAGAGAGATTCTCAATCTTGATTCTACTCTGAGCAGTTCTCTGAGATCCTATCTGTAGGCTCCTAACCGAAGAGTTTAGCTTGTTGCACATGAGAAATCTGTTACTGTATCTCGTAGAAGTGATGCAGTTCTGTGTTACGTGTAGGCTTAGTTTCCTGCTTTTGTTAAAAGGTGTGTTGGGTTAGGGAAAAGTCAAATTTGCATAGCTCTGGGAAGCTGGAACTGTTTTTTCCGCACTGCATGTGGCGAACAGTGCGTGTCCAATTTAAACACTGCTTAGCAGAGCTTTAAAAAAGCCCTTAAAAATAAACTTTTTTTTTTTATTCCTTACATAGTTTCAGGGGAAAAGAAAACCCCCAACCCACTAGCTAGACAGAATTCAGAAGCAAATATTTACAGCAGACAGGTATAATGCTTTATTTCTTGATTATTTTCACACACACCCACCCAGCCAGCCAAAAGTTGGTTTAAAAACAAACCAACACCAAACCAACAAACACACCTCTTGTGTGTTTGTTGTAGTGGGCTCGGGCCAGGCTCCTGTGCTGTCAATGCACAGCGAGGAAATGCTCGCAGAAGAATCATAGAATGGTTTAGGTTGGAAGAGACCTCAAAGATCATCCAGTTCCAACCCCCCTGTGCCATAGGCAGGGACACCTCCCACTAGATCAGGTCACTTAAGACCTCATCCAGCCTGGCCTTGAACACATCCAGGGAGGGAGCAGACACAACCTCCCTGGGCAACCTGTTCCAGTGCCTCACCACCCTCACTGTGAAGAATTTCTTCCTAATATCCTGTTCAAATCTCCCCTCTGCCAATTTGAACCCATTCCCCCTCATCCTGTTACTACAAGATCTTGTGAACAGTCTCTCCCCAGCCCTCCTGTAGGCCCCCTTCATATACTGGTAGGCTGATACAAGGTCTCCTCAAAGCCTTCTCTTCTCCAGGCTGCAAAGCCCCAACGCCTTCAGCCTGCCCTCACAGCAGAGGTGCTGCAGCCCTCTGATCATCTTCATGGCCCTCCTCTAGACTCTCTCCAACAGTTCCATGTCCTTCCTGTGCTGGGGCCTCCAGAACTGCACACAGTACTGCAGGTGGGGTCTGATGAGAGCAGAGTTGGTGTTTCTGTTCAAACGCACCTGCTTGTGAAAGCCTTTCCGTGCTGACCTCCAAGTGTCTGATCCTGTGTGTAGTGCAGTCACTCCGGTGAGCCTGATGGATTGGAATGACATGGACTGGCTGTGGCTGAATGGAGGTCATTGTGTGAGCAGCTTCTCACCCACATGGGTGAACTTTGCCTGCTATGCCTCAGGACTTCTGTAGAACCTCCTTTTGGCCCTTGTATCTCTCTGTCCTTTGAGTGCGAATGGTGGGTAGAAAGTTTGAGCTTTCATTTAAGCTGCCTGCTGTGGTTTGGGACCTCTCCTGAATCTTTTAGTGACCACAAGGAGAGCTTAGTGGCAGTTTGAGAAGCACTATTTTTGTACACTGCCTCTGTCCAGGCAGTGGGCTTGTCTTGTTTTTAAAGCTTATCTTCTCCTTGTAAATTTAGAATCATAGAATCAGTCAGGGTTGGAAGGGACCACAAGGATCATCTACTTCCAACACCCCTGCCATGGGCAGGGACACCCTACCCTAGATCAGGCTGCCTAATCCTGGGGAGGAAAAAAATGTAAGAGGAGGATCTGAGAAAAAAAAAAAAAAAAGTAGAGGAGATGAAATAACACTCAGTAACAAGTGGTTCTCACTTGTCCTGTCCTTTGCTGGCACAATCTAGAGAAAATTGTCATGGTTCTGACATTGTAGAGAACAGCAAGGTGATCCCTGATCATTGTAACTTCCTTGGAATCTCCCAACATGTGAACTTTCAGCAGCACACAGAATAAGGTGAAAATAAAATCATAGAATCATAGAATCAGTCAGGGTTGGAAGGGACCACAAGGATCATCTAGTTCCAACCCCCTTGCAATGCCCAGGGACACCCTGCCCTGGATCAGGCTGCCCACAGCCTCTGCCAGCCTGGCCTTAAACACCTCCAGGGATGGAGCCTCCATTTATCATAGAATCAGTCAGGGTTGGAAGGGACCACAAGGATCAGCCAGTTCTAACCCCCTGCCATGCCCAGGGACCACCCTACCCTAGATCAGGCTGCCCACAGCCTCATCCAGCCTGGCTGCAAACATCTCCAGGCTGGATGAGGTCTTGAGCATCCTGATCTAGTGGGAGGTGTCCCTGCCTATGGCGGGGGGGTCAAGTGGATGATCTTTGAGGTCTCTTCCAACCTAAACCATTCTATTCTATTCTATCTCCACGGAAGTGGCCCCAACCATCCTCCTGGGCAACTGGTTCCAGGGCTTCACCACTCTTATGGTGAAGAACTTCCTCCTCACATCCAAAATTTAATTTTCACTCGGTCCATGTGCATAAATAAATAAGCAGTCTAATAAAAATGTTTTTCTTCCCACCAAGGGTAGACATGTGAATTACAATGGGAAGAGTCACTGCTCTGAATACAGCATTCTTCAGCACAGAGACTGCTAAGCTGATGCTATATCCTAAATGGTGTGCTTTTAGTTCCCCCAAGAAAGAGGCTTTATGTGTCTTAGGGTAAACAAGAGTTGGCAGAAATCAAGCACACTATTGTCTGGCAAGATCATTTAGTCTTCTCTTGTTCACAGCTCATTTCAGCATATAGCTGCACTTAGAGCAGCCCTGGCATCAGGAGTAATTGTGTTACTGTAGCATGAAAATGTGGGTTTGATAAATAACTGCCTGAAGTCTAATTCTTCCCGATGGGTTAGTGCAGGATTTTTCAAAGTCTGGTGGTGGCTAAATAGCCTCTTTTGTTCTGCAAAAAAAAAAGCTGTTAATGGCGAGTGGTGAGGGCAACCCAATTTAATGTCATAGAGCATGGATCCTGGGAAGAGTTTATTTAGTGCATGGTGTGGATTTATGTGGTCAGCTGGACTTAAGGTGGAGGATCTTGAAGGATGAGAAGGTAGCCTTTGCCAAACACTGAAGAACAGACTTCAGTTCATTGGTACAAAAAAACAGTCCTGCAGCTCTGTGGTCTTAAAACTACAGAATAACTTCTGGCAGTGCCACTGCTCCTGCATCTGCATGGGAGAACAATAGAACATTTTTCTCTTGACAACAATAAAAAAAAAAAAGGGGGGGAGAGGGGGGGGGGGAAGACAGGGACTGGGGAGGGGCAAATTGATTTATAGGGGAAAAATATTTTACTTGCCATAAATCAGCATAGGAAGCATTAAAAAGGTCACTTGATGTAGTTAATACTGCCATATGAAATCAGGTGATTTTTGTGGGGCTTGCATTAATGTCTTAATAATTTGTAGAGATTTAAAAAAGCAAAGAGAAACATAAAATTAATATTAATCTTTATGCTTCATATCTAGCTTTGTGATGTCTCAGTAGCTTTGGCAGTGGATTTGGCGTTCTGGTTTGAACAGTAGATTGGGAACTTAGCTTGTGATGTGGTTTTTTTGGTATTTATACCTAAGAAATTTCAATTTACTGGCTGATACACAGTTATGTGAGAGCTGCAACTAAGAAGAATGTGAAGAAAGCAGATACCTGGAATTTCAGTGTAATAAACTTTGCTTTGCAATACTACATAGATGAGATTTTGGCCCTCAAAGGATGAGTTGACAAGTACAAAAAAGCTGGGGAGGGACTTTTTAGGCTCTCAGGGAGTGACAGGACTAGGGGGAATGAAGCAAAGCTGGAGGTGAGGAGATTCAGATTGGATGTGAAGAGGAAGCTCTTTGCTATGTGAGAATGGTGTGAATTTATATGGTCAACTTTATATGTAAATCTATATGTAAATTTATTTTTGGTGTAAATTTATGTGGTCACCAGGTGAGAGCCTGGAGTGGGCTGGCCATGGAGGTGGTTGGGGTCACATCCCTGGAGGTGTTTGCAGCCAGGCTGGCAGAGGCTGTGGGTAGCCTGATCTAGGGTAGGGCATGGCAGGAGGGTTGGAACTGGCTGATCCTTGTGGTGCCTTCCAACCTTGACTGATTGTATGATTCTCTCAATTCCATGTTATTACTAGTAAAAATGAACAGTAGTTGATTAAGATGTAGTGTGGGTTTGTGAGATTTCACAATACTGCATACATGAGATTTTTGGCTCTCAAAGGAAGAGTTGAATTCCATGTTATTGGTCGTAAAAGAGAACACTGACTGATTAAAATGTCGTGTGGGTTTGAGAGATTTCCCAAGAGCAAGCAGTAAAGAGAGAGACAGCTAGTCACCTTTCAGTAACAAAGAACAGGCAGTGTTAAGTAATTTGCAAAGGCTGCAGCTCCTCCACAGCTGGTGTGAACAGGTTGTGCAGATGAATTAAGTTTATCATAAGTAACAGAGTGAATGAGAAGGAGGAAGTAAGGGGAATCATAGAATGGTTTAGGTTGGAAGGGACCTTAAAAGATCATCCAGCTCCAACCCCCTGTGCCATAGGCAGGTACACCTCCCACTAGAACAGGTAGCTTAAAGCCTCATCCAACCTGGCCTTGAACACCTCCAGGGAGGGAGCAGCCACAACCTCCCTGGGCAATCTGTGCCAGTGTCTCACCACTCTCACTGTGAAGAACTTTCTCCTGACCTCCCCTTTAAATCTCCCCTTTGCCAGTTTAAGCCCATTCCCTCTTGTCCTGTCATTAGAAGACCTTGTGAACAGTCCCTCCCCAGCCTTCCTGTAGGCCCCCTTCAGATACTGGAAGGCTGCTATAAGGTCTCCTCGAAGCCTTCTCTTCTTCAGGCTGCAGAGCCCCAACTCTCTCAGCCTGTCCTCATAGCAGAGCTGCTGCAGCCTTCTGAGCATCTTTGTGGCCCTCCTCTGGATTCTCTCCAACAGTTCCATGTCCTTCCTGTGCTGGGGGCTCCAGAACTGCACACAGTACTCCAGGTGGGGTCTGACGAGAATGACTTGGATCTATACTGGAAGAACTGTCTTCAGAGTGTTCATTGTATTGCAGCTTCTGTCAGCTGTTTGTTATGTTCCAGAGTTGGAGCCTGTGATCACTGACAGGCTGTGGAGGAGCTGCAGCCTTAGCAAAGCTCTCAGTTTACTGGAATTCATTACATTTCCTTCCACAAAAGAGGAAACAAAGTTTTTGTTATCTTTGAACAGATGAAAGGTCAAGAGACCTTTTTCTACTTGGTGTAATAAAGATAGCAGTTTATAATTTTCTGGAAGTGGTGTGTGTAGTGCCACATTATGTAGGGCTCTGCTACTGCATTTATGAAACATGCTGGGAAGTTTCAGCAATTAAATTGATTGGGTGTTGGGAACAGGTTCTGCACCATGAGGACAGTGGAATACTGGAACAGGTTGCCCAGGGGGGTGATTTGGGCCCCATCCCTGGAGATATTCAAGGTGAGGCTGGACAGGGCTCTGGGCATCCTGATCTAGTTGAGGATGCCCCTGCTAACTGCAGAGGGGGTTGCATTAGATGACCTTTGGAGGTCCCTTCCAACCCAAACCATTCTATGAGGGCTGGAGCAGCTCTGCTATGAGGACAGGCTGAGAGAGTTGGGACTTATCAGCCTGGAGAAGAGAAGGCTTCCAGGAGACTTTATAGTAGCCTTCCAGTATCTGAAGGGGGCCTGCAGGAGGGCTGGGGAGGGACTGTTCACAAGGTCTTGTAATGACAGGAAGGGTAATGGGTTTAAACTGGAAGAAGAGAGGTTTAAATGGGATGTTAGGAGGAAGCTCTTCGCAGTGAGGGTGGTGAGACACTGGCACAGGTTGCCCAAGGAGGTTGTGGCTGCTCCCTCCCTGGAGGTGTTGAAGGCCAGGCTGGATGAGTCCTTGAGCATCCTGTTCTAGTGAGAGGTGTCCCTGCCTATGGCACAGGGGGGTTGGAACTGTATGAGCTTTGAGTTATCTTCCAGCCTAAAGCATTCTATGAAATCTCCTTATAGTAAAGTGAAAGCAAAGCAATCAGCCTCTAGACAAACAAAACTTTAGTCAAGTGTGTACCTTCCTAGGCAGAAGTATTTGGTTTTAGGGCCCTTTTTATGAGCCATTATAGCAGAATAGTGCTTCGGAGAACTACAGTTGTGCTAGAGTTGAGTGCAATTCAAATGAAGATAACAGGTTGCACTGAGCCCTAGGAATTACAAGTGCAGTCAGCTTCCATATACAGGAGTTTAAACTGGAGGCAAGGGAATGAAAGTCATAACTTCAGTAAGATGTGACTGTCCTGAAGCTACTGGAATAAAAGAAAAAAGGTGAAAACAACAGAAGGCAGTTGCTTGGAAGAGGCTGCTTGCCACAAGTGGAGGAAGCTCTCCTGGCTGTTTAGGAAGCTCTCCTGGTTGTACAAGTTTAGGCTTCATCTCCCTGTCCCTGATGCTACCTGGAGCAAGGCAACTTACCTAGCACACCTGTGCCCTACCATCAGGTCTTGAAATCTAGTGGGAGGTGTCCCTGCCTATGGCACAGGGGGGTTGGAACTGGATGATCTTTGAGGTCTCTTCCAACCTAAACCGTTCCATGATCAACTTCTGCTGGCATCACTGAGAACTTTCACAGAGGACATGTTACCTTCCTGACACATCCCTGCCAGTTTGGAGACTCTTGAGTCCACTCCCATGGGAAAAGATTATTTTTTTTTTTTTGTAGGAGTGTTAATTTCCAAGCTAGATTTGTTTCTTGCATGGTGTACAAACCTTGAATTTGCTGGCAGGCACTGTTGCCGGTCTGAGCTCAGTCGTTTGTGGGCGATTGGACCTTTCCCACACATCACTATTTTTCTACTTCATTTTTTTCAAGAATGAGTAAGGCTGGATCTGATAGGCCTGACTCAACTGCTGTGGTTGTTCAGCAGTCCCCCCCCTCCCCCCACTTTGAAATAACCCAGGCTAGACTCAGCTGGCTGGAAGTTAAGGAATGAAGCTTTATATTTACAGCTTTGCACAATATACAAGCAGATATTTACAATGTGTAACAGATATTTACAGATATATACACAGTGTAAAGGTAATACAGAAACACCACAGCCCTCCCAGAGATCAAAATCCCTAAGAGGGGTTTCCAACCACCCTACCACCTTCCCCCACTTCCCAATTTTATCTCACTGTCTTACATGCCAGGTAAGTGAAGGTAGATCAACCAGGGGGGGTTAGCAGTAGGAAAGTAGTAGTTAGTGAAGTTACACAAATCCAGCTAAGAAGGCAGGGGGAGAGAGAGATGCAGCAGTGAGTGTTGCTCAAACAGCTCTGTCTTATCTTTGTTTGGGTTCTAACTTTTATACATTTTTCACTAACCTATGAGTGAAGTAGAATCATCAATGCTTTCCTTTCTCAGCCTATTACCTAATTTCTCATTCAAATCCTCCAATTAGTTCAAACCAACCCACACCAGAACAGCTACAGCCTCACTCGGTGGAAAGCATCGGGGTTGTCATAAGGAGTACAGCAGTGGAAAAAAGAACTGACTTACTTCTAAGTGGTAGTTAAATTCCATATGATATTCAGATGTCTGCAGACAAGCTGGTTTTGTACAAGCAAGCCAATATGTAGATAACCCAGATGTAGGTAACAGAATGGTTTGAAGCTGAACTTTGTGGTTGGCCATCTTTGGTTTCCATGTGTCACAACTGAGCACGGAGGAGAGGGTGGCAGGACGCAGGTGAGGCTTGGATTCTTTCCCAGCCCAGAATTACTACTTGAGCTGTTGACTAGGTCTGAAGCAACATGTGGAGAAGGCAGGAGCAGCTCCCAGGCTCAAGTGTCCTACTTTATGTCTTTTTGCAGATTAGCCAGGTGGAAAAGGGAAAGAACAAGCCCATGGATCAGGATAGGCTGGGGACTGACCTGTTGGAAGGCAGCGTAGGGGAAAAGGATCTGGGGGTCCTGGCTGATGGGAAGTTGACCACAGAAGAGTATTCTGTATATGGTGACTTCACTGCTCAGTTGTCTAAGAGTAGCAATTAGAAAATTTTATGTGTTTTGGTTTGGTTTTTTTTTCCCCTTCTTTATAAAAAGAATGTTAAGAACCCCTGGAATAACGTGTAAATTGCTTATGCTCTGAATCATTCCAAGTTGAAGTCAGAATGGCAATAAGATGAATAAAAAAAAAAAAAAATCTGTGGAGCAGAGGCTGCTATAAAGTATGTTCTGAAGTGCAGAATGCAGACCTGACATCAGTGGAATACATGTAGGTGGAAATAAAAATAGGCTTGTAGTACTGAGCATGAATATAGTCAACACTGAGTATCTGTGGTACTAAAGGCAAATAAAGCTCCTCTTGATACTCTTCAGTGGAATCTGAGGTTGAGTTACAGGAGCTATGGAGTGGTTAGACAGCAGCAGAATTGTGGCTGTGGCTCTCAGTCTGGTGAACCACAGACCATTGTGACCAGCTTCACGCTGCTGACTGTACCTGTGGAACACTGGCTGGAAATCACTGAAGTTTTGATGAACTGGGCTTTCAGGAACTATTGTTCCTCATCTTCAGAAATAGTTTCAGATAAGAAAATGCACTGCAGCTAATCTAGGATGTGATTTTGGGAAGGAAGAGGGATAAAGAGATGAAAAAAAACCCAAAACCATTGATTTTTGGTTTGGAGGATGAAGGGAGCATAGAAGGGGGATTCCTTCCTCTCCCTGTTAAATCTTTTTCCTCTCCTTTATTTTATCATAGAATCATAGAATGGTTTAGGTTGGAAGAGACCTCAAAGATCATCCAGTTCCAACCCCTCTGTGCCATAGGCAGGGGCACCTCCCACTAGATCAGGATGCTCAAGACCTCATCCAGCCTTGCCTTGAACACCTCCAGGGAGGGAGCAGCCACAACCTCCCTGGGCAACCTGTTCCAGTGCCTTGCCACCCTCAATGTGAAGAACTTCTTCCTAACATCCCGTTCAAATCTCCCCTCCGCCAATTTGAACCCATTCCCCCTCGTCCTGTCATTAGAAGACCTTGTGAACAGTCCCTCCCCAGCCCTCCTGTAGGCCCCCTTCAGATACTGGAAGGTTGCTATAAGGTCTCCTGGAAGCCTTCTCTTCTCCAGGCTGAAAAGCCCCAACTCTCTCAGCCTGTCCTCATAGCAGAGGTGCTGCAGCCCTCTGATCATCTTTGTGGCCCTCCTCTGGACTCTCTCCAGCAGTTCCATGTCCTTCCTGTGCTGGGGGCTCCAGAACTGCACACAGTACTGCAGGTGGGGTCTGACGAGATCTCCCTGTCTTTTCCTTCCTCCTTATCACTGGGTGATGAAACTCAACAAAGTACTTCAGATTTTTCGAGGCAGACCTTCAAAGATGCTGGGAACCTTTCTCAGTTTCTTTCTTAGGTTGCATCATATACCACTTCTTGACCAGCTCCAGTTCCCGATAATGAGCAGCATTTACAGGCAGGATTCACCCATTTCTTCAACAGGAAGGAACACACTGAAGTCACCGTGAGCACCAGGTGCACAAGGAAGTGCAAAGTTACCCTCAAAGATTTGAGGCTGTGTGGCTAAGCTGGTGTTACAGGAGAAGAAATATGCAGGATGAAAATTTGGATTTCGGCTGTGCTGGCACGGGAGCAATAGAGGGGAAAATGGAGCTCTCTAGGTGAAGTTTAGAAAATGTTTACCAGCTAATCAGTATGAGCATGGAAATCTTGGCATTCCCAGGGGGTTGGTTACACCTGGGAATGGAATGGAATGGAATGGAATGGAATGGAATGGAATGGAATGGAATAGAATAAGCCAGGTTGGAAGAGCCCTCCAAGATTATTCAGTCCAGCCTATTACCCAGTCCTAGCCAATGGCACTAAGTGCTCTATCCAGTCTTGAACACCTGCAGGGATGGCTGCCCAGGGAGGTGGAGTTGCCCATTCCAACGCCAATCACTCTTCCTGTCAAGAACTTCCTCCTAACATCCAGCCTATACCTCCCATGGCACAACTTGAGGCTGTGTCCCCTCATTCTGTTGCTGGTTCCTTGGGAGAAGAACCCAACTCCACCTGGCTACAACTCCCTTCAGGTAGTTGTAGACAGCAATGAGGTCTGCCCTGAGCTTCCTCCTCTCCAGGCTGCACACCCCCAGCTCCCTCAGCCTCTCCTCATAGTGCTGTGCTCCAGGACCCTCACCAGCCTTTGTGCCCTTCTCTGGACACATTCCAGTACCTCAACATCTCTCTTGAATTGTGTCCCAGAAGTGGACACAACACTCAAGGTGCAGCCTGACCAGTGCCAAGTCCAGGGGCAGAATAACCTCCCTTGTCCTGCTGGCCACACAGTTGCTGCTCCAGGCCAGGATGCCATTGGCTCTGCTGCCCACCTGGGCACACTGCTGGCTCATGTTCAGCTCCTATCTCCCAGCACCCCCAGGTCCCTCTCAGCCACTCTGTCCTCAGCCTGTAGCACTGCCTGGGGTTGTTGTGGCCCAAGTGTAGAACCCTGCACTTAGCCTTGTTAAATCTTATTTAATTTAAATGAACTAGTATCAAAGCTTCTTGTGACAGGAACAGTGATGTCTTCCAAGGTCTGACCAACTTAGTGTCTTTTTAACATGTAGGGGGATAAAAACCATTAAGAGATGCACACCTTTTTTTTTGTTTGTTTGTTTGTTTTTCCTGTACTAGATCAGTGCATGTGAAAGAATTGGAAGAATGGTGGAAAGTTAGAAATTTGAAAGGAGGGAATTATGTGGTGATTGGGGGAAATTGTTACACCCTAATAAAGATAAATACGTTTAGCTCATTTTCCTTTTGCCCTTTTAAACAAGCAGCAGTATTTAGCCAATTTTGGTCTTGTTTGCAGTCCAATCTGTCTCAGGTGGTGACCCCCTTCCAGTCATGGGCAGAGCTTGTGTTTATGTAGGGAGCAAAGGCTGCAAGTGAGTTATGATGACAATTTAGGGTTCATTGCGGTTTTGTTTGGTTGGTTTTTGTTTTCTTAAACCAAAGCAAAAAACCCAAACAAAAAAAAAACCAAACCCCTGAAACCTTTTAGTGTTCTTTGTATTTCTCTATTGTGGAAGCTCTCTTACCCGACTACTAACAACCTGAACAATCTGTTCCTTAACCTGTTTGTAATTTTCTCAGTCTGAGAAACACAGCCTAAATGTGGGGGGGTTTCTTAGTTCCTTTAACTGTGTGCTCTGAAGCAGTGATATCATTAAAGAGCACTGCCATACAGCCTAAAGAGGATAAAAGCTTCTGCATTCTTACTTAGGACACAAGTGATAGGTTGGACTCAGTGATCTTAGAGGTCTTTTCCAACCTGGTTAGTTCTGTGACATTAAGAGAGCAATTGTGCCTCTGCCCCTGCACAGCTGAAGAATGCATCAGAAGAAGTGTGGGCAGCAGGTCGAGGGAGGTGATTCTCTCCCTCTGCTCCACTCTGGTGAGACCCCACCTGGAGTACTGCATCCAGTTCTGGAGCCCCTGGGACAAGAAGGATGTGGACATGCTGGAGTGTGTCCAGAGAAGGGCCACGAGGATGCTCAGACGGCTGCAGCACCTCTGCTATGAGGACAGACTGGAAGAGTTGGGGCTGGTCAATCTGGAGAAGAGGAGGCTCCCAGGTGACCTTCTTGTGGCCTTCCAGGATCTGAAGGGGACCTACAGAAAAGCTGGGGAGGGACTTTTGAGGCTCTCAGGTAGTGACAGGACTAGGGGGAATGGAGCAAAGCTGGAGGTGGGGAGATTCAGCCTGGATGTGAGGAGGAAGTTGTTGAGCACGAGAGTGGTGAGAGCCTGGAATGGGTTGCCCAGAGAGAGGTGGTTGAGGCCTCATCCCTGGAGGTGTTTGCAGCCAGGCTGGCAGAGGCTGTGGGCAGCCTGCTGTAGGGTAGGGTGTCCCTGGGCATGGCAGGGTTGTTGGAACTGGCTGATCCTTGTGCTCCCTTCCAACCCTGACTGATTCTATGATTCCAATGCAGTTGCATGCTGAGTTTTTCTGTTGTCACTGTGGCATCGAAATGCTTTCCCTCCCTCCCTTGCCTGCCAAGGCAGGGCTCAATTTTATAGCAAAGACGTTGGTTAAGTAAGGTCCACCACTCCCAATCCCCCCACCTTTGAATCATAAATCCTCTCCAGATGTTGCAAACTAGGAAACCACAGCAAGAACAGATTAAGCTCCGTATTTGTCTTGGATGGAAGGTCAGACTTCTGTCTGGAATATCTGAATTGGTGCTTTGGGTGCAGCTTCCTGCTATTCAAGGGTGGTGATCATCTCGTCAACAAAGCATCTAATTTGTGAGATGAAGTCATTTATTAGAAGCAGGCTTCCATCTCATGTGTCCATCTAGGAGAGGAAATATGGGCTGTTTGGCCTGTAGTTTTAACACAAACTGCACCTGCTTATGCATTCTCCTCCTGTTTTCTCTTCCTTGAGTAGATCAGGAGTGTAGCTTGTGCTAGACCAAGAGTGTAGGGTTTTTAATGGACGTGACATTTGGCTAACCCTGCTTCTTACAAGGAAGCTGCACTGAATGCATCCCTAATGCCTTTCCAGGTTAATGGGATCTAATATTTGTCACTGGCTGATGTGTGAATGCAGTAAACACTTAAGAATTTCTTTAATTCTTAGCCATGCAAATGATTTGGGGAGTTGAGCATCTCCTCTACAAAGAGAGACTGAGAGCCCCGGGGCTGTTTAGAATCATAGAACAGTTTAGGTTGGAAGAGACCTCAAAGATCAGCCAGTTCAAACCCCTCACCATAGGCAGGGACATCTCCTGGTAGAACAGGTCACTCAAAGACTGTCTGGAGAAGAGAAGTATGAGAGGGAATCTGAATGATGTGCACAAATATGAGGGGAGGGTGTCAAGTGGAGGGGGCCAAGCTCTGTTCTGTGGTCAGCAGCAGCAAGAGAAGGAGCAACAGCTACAAACTGGAACATGGAAGCTTTCACCTCAACAGAAACTTCTTTAGAGTGAGGGTGCCAGAGCCCTGCAACAGGCTGCCCAGGGAGGTTGTGGAATCTCCTTATCTGGAGACTTTCAGAACCCCCCAGATGCATTTCTGTGTGAACTACCCTTGGGGATCCTGCCTTGGCAGGAGGATTGGACTCTGATCTTTGGAGGTCCCTTCAAACCCCTAAGGTTCTGTGATTCCTTTGGTAAGTGTCAATGCAGCTTCTAAGCAAGAAGCCTCTTTTGATGCAAAGCTCAATTTGCTACTCATTGAATGTGGCAGTATAATTCTCATCAACTTGGAGGGAGAAGAGACTAACAAAGCATAATTCAGCCTCTGTTAGGGATGCTAGGAGATTTTTTTTCTGGAGTGATGGGTAGAGAACATATGAATCATAGGATGGTTTAGGTTGGAGGAGACGTCAAAGATCATCCAGTTCCAACCCCCCTGTGCCATAGGCAGGGACACCTCCCACTAGATCAGGTCGCTCAAGACCTCATCCAGCCTGGCCTTGAACACCTCCAGAGTGGGAGCAGACACAACCTCCCTGGGCAACCTGTGCCACTGTCTTACCAACCTCACTGTGAAGAACTTCCTCCTAACATCCCATTCAAATCTCCCCTCCGCCAATTTGAACCCATTCCCCCTTGTCCTGTCATTACAAGACCTTGTGAACAGTCCCTCCCCAGCCCTCCAGTAGGCCCTCTTCAGATACTGGAAGGTTGCTGTAAGGTCTCCTCAAAGCCTTCTCTTCTCCAGGCTGAAAAGTCCCAACTCCCTGAGCCTGTCCTCATAGCAGAGGTGCTGCAGCCTTCTGATCATCTTTGTGGCCCTGAAGGTGGATGTTTGTTAGCAAATATTCTTGACCTTGTGTTTTCTGTGTCCTCTTAAAATTGCTCTGTATTCTTAAAGCACAGCTTAAAATGCAGAGTCCATAGAATGGTTTAGGTTGGAAGAGACCTGAAAGATCATCTAGTTTCAACACCTCTCACTAGAAGAGACGGCTGAAGGCCTCGTCCAACGTGGCCTTGAAGAACTCCAGGGAGGGACCAGCCACAACTTCTTTGGTGTCTCACCACCCTCACTGCAAAGAACTTGCTCCTAACATCTGCTTTACCTTTTTGGTGTCTCACTACCCTCACTGCAAAGAACTTGCTCCTAACATATGGTTTACCTCTTTGGTGTCTCACCACCCTCACTGCAAAGAACTTGCTCCTAACATCTGGTTTACCTCTTTGGTGTCTCACCACCCTCACTGCAAAAAACTTCTTCCTAACATCTAGTTTAAATCTGCCCTCTGCCAGTTCAAACCCATTTCTCTTCATCCTGTCATTCCATCCTGTCAATAGTCCCTCCCCAGCCCTTCTGTAGACCTTTAGCTACTGGAAGACTTTTTCTTAGTTTCCTGAGTTTGTATTACTTGCTTCATGGCCTTCTATTGGCAAGAAATGAGGCAAATATTCCTTGTAAAGTGACACTTGTAATGTGTCCTTGTAATATTCCTTGAAACTGAGTGATTCATTCAAGGTAAAGCCTATGTTTGTATGCTAGATTTTCTTTGAAGTACTTGAGAGCTCTTAAGCTTTTGTTGACTCTGGAAAGCAGAAATGCAATTAGCATGTGGGATGGGATTATTCCTGTTGACTGCTCTCCTTTTGCATGGGTCTGGCATGTTGGAAGTCAGTGAGCCTTGAGAAAATGTGGGGTTTGATGTATTACTTACAAAATGTGATCTGCCTGTTCCTTTAAGAGGACACTGGGATGCTTTCACCAAATTTTATAGGTAAAAGCAACTTGTGTCCTGAAGGAACGTGCTATTTTGAGGGAGGATGATTAATTCTCCCCACCTTCTGCAGTCCTTGGCCTTTAGAATGGTATCAACAAAGGAAGTGACTTGTGCAGATGCTTTTTTGTGATGCAGTTCCTAATTTGTTGAGAGCTGGACTGAGACCCATTGACTCACTTCATGTAAGCCATCAAAGAGCCATTTCCAGTTATTGCCTGGGCCCAGCTCTTGGAGCTGAAAGATGCCATCTGTGCCAGCCACGCTTAACAAGGAACATAACAAACCTGCAATACAAATATTTCACCATCACAATTCAGACTTTGAAGTTTCAGTGCTTATTTGGCAAAGGATGTCACCAGAGAGGTATTTTTAGCAATTGCTATATAGAGTGCTTCAGATCCTCATCTTTTTTTTCTTTATGTGGAGGGTATTATTTGCTGTCTGTGAGATGCCTGGAGTTAAAAAGATGTCAGGATGACTTGATGCTCAAACCAGAGCTGGATTCAAATTGCCTCAGGTTTGGTGGGAGCTGAGTCTATCCACATTGCAGACAGCTGTCCGGTCCTCCTCTGCTGGAGAGTCCAGCACTCTGTGCTGCAGATGGGGATGGGAGAAGGAAACTATTTTAACTGTAGGTCACATCCATTTGCTGTAGGACTACTATTTGATGAAGTTTGCTTTCTAAAAGTGCTTGAGAAACCTTTTGGAGACACAGCCAACAGTTACAGATTTCAGAGTTTATCAGGAGAAGCAAATGGATGAATCCAAAGATTAATTCCAGGTACTCTCCTTAAAAGGAGAGTTGGTGAGCAGGATTGGTCTCTGTACCCTTGGGTGCTGCCCCAAGCCAGTTAGACATCTTAACTGTCCTCTGTAGAATCATAGAATGGTTTAGGTTGGAAGAGACCTCAAAGATCATCCAGTTCTAACCCCCCTGTGCCATAGGCAGGGACACCTCCCACTAGATCAGGTCGCTCAAGACCTCATCCAGCCTGGCCTTGAACACATCCAGGGAGGGAGCAGCCACAACCTCCCTGGGCAACCTGTTCCATTGTCTCACCACCCTCACTGTGAAGAATTTCTTCCTAACATCCCCTTCAAATCTCCCCTCTGCCAATTTGAACCCATTCCCCCTCGTCCTGTCATTACAAGACTTTGTGAACAGTCCCTCCCCAGCCATCCTGTAGGCCTCCTTCAGCTACTGGAAGGCCACTATAAGGTCTCCCCAAAGCCTTCTCTTCTCCAGACTGAAAAG
>VWZI01007845.1:18900-42130 GCA_013396835.1 Psilopogon haemacephalus
CTGCTCTCCAGCCACTCACCACCCAGCCTGGAGTTCTGCTTGGGATTGCAGCGACCCAGGTGCAGGACCTTACACTTGGCCTTGTTGAATTTCATGAGGTTGGCCTGGGCACAGCTCTGCAGCCTGTGCAGGTCCCTTTGGATGGATCCCTGCCCTCTAGCAAGTCGACTGTGCCACACAGCTTGGTGCCATCTGCAAACTTGCTGAGGCTGCACTGATTCCTCTGTCCATGTCACTATGGTCAGTGGAGATGAAAAAGCACTGGGAGGAGAAG
The DNA here is from genome assembly GCA_013396835.1 of Psilopogon haemacephalus. Taxonomy (NCBI): domain Eukaryota; kingdom Metazoa; phylum Chordata; class Aves; order Piciformes; family Megalaimidae; genus Psilopogon; species Psilopogon haemacephalus. The sequence continues at coordinate 19,175 of VWZI01007845.1, forward strand.
TTTGCTTCTTCCTTCTGTGAGGGTCACTGTTTTAGGACTCAGCCACTACAGCTGGTAGAAGAGAAGTTAACTTGTTTCTGAGAAGGTGATGCATAAGAGCAGGGCCCTAACGGATTTCCAGTTGTGCAGCCTGGAATGTGTTTATACCTCTGGTTCTGCTCGGTGTGGTTTCACAGAGCAGTCCAAATTTCATCAGTAACATCCTGCTAGCTTCACCTGCAAGGGCATGGCGAAACCTTGTGAATTCAGACTCCTGATTATGCTGTCAGGAAACAGAAGAATTTGCTTGTTTTTCTCCAGAAGGTGAGGGAAGTCCTTCCTCAAGAGCAGCTGCCAAAAGCCCTACAGCCCTTTGTAAACAGTAGTGCAAGTAGACGGAGCCCTTCTGCTCCTCTGAAAAACACAGGGCCCAGTTTGCTGAGCTTTTACTGTTTCTTGCTGTAATTCTGTTGTTTGTTTGTTTTTTTCCCCCCAGAGTTCACTGTACCATTAAGTGTTAAAAATAGGAATCCATTAAAATCTTTAAAATATGTTCAAAAGTCCCTCCCCAGCTTCTCTGCAGGGGGCCTACAGAAAAGCTGGGGAGGGACTTTTTAGGCTATCAGGTAGTGACAGGAGTAGGGGGAATGGAGCAAAGCTGGAGGTGGGGAGATTCAGACTGGACGTGAGGAGAAAGTTGTTGAGCATGAGAGTGGTGAGAGCCTGGAATGGGTTGCCCAGGGAGGTGTTTGGGGCCAGATCCCTGGAGGTGTTTGCAGCCAGGCTGGATGAGGCTGTGGGCAGCCTGATCTAAGGTAGGGTGTCCCTGGGCATGGCAGGGGCGTTGGAACTGGCTGATCCTTGTGGTCCCTTCCAACCCTGACTGATTCTGTGATTCTAAGTGCACACATTTTTATTTTCCTATGTGTATGTGTATGAAGGCATGGCAGAGAAGCAGCCTTGCCTTTCCCCAGGTCTAATATGACTGTGATACTAAACTCAAGGTCAGTCAGGGCTGATGTGGCAATTTCATACCTCTGCTCTTCCTTCCTTCAGTTTTCTGCCAATTTCTGCAAATTAGGTTTTGTGCCTCATGGAATCACAGAACCTTAGAGGTTGGTAGGCACCTCCAGAGATCAAGTCCAATCCCCTTGGCAAGGCAGGATCCCCAAGGGTAGTCCACACAGGAATGCATACAGGGGTTTTGGAAAGTGTCTGGAGAAGGAGACTCCACAACCTCTCTAGACAGCTTGTGCCAGGGCTCTGTCAGTCTCACTGTAAAGAAGTTTTTCCTCATGGTGAGATGAAACCTTCTTTGTTCCAGTTTGTATCCATTGCTCCTTGGCTTATCGCTGCTGACCACCCAAAAGAGCTTGCCCCCCCCCCACTTGACACCCACCTCACAGATATTCATACACATTGATCAGATCTCCTCTCTGCCTTCTCTTCTCCAGCCTGAACAGCCCCAGGGCTCTCAGTCTCTCTCCATAGGGGTAATGCTTAAGTCTCCCAATCATCCTTGTGGCTCTTTCCAAACTAAACAGCCCCAGGACCCTCAGTCTATCACTATAGGGGAGATGCTCAAGTCCCCCACTCGTCCTTGTGGCTCTCTGCTGGACTCTCTCCAGCAGGTCCCTGTTTGTCCTGAACTTGGGAGCCCAAAACTAGACAGAGTATTGCAGGTGTGGTCTCACCAGGGTAGAGGAGAGAGGGAGAAGAACCTCCTTAGACCTGCTGGACACACTTTTCCTGATGCACCCTGTGATGTCATTGGCTCTCTTGGCCACAAGGGCACATTCCTGTCCCAGTGCCTCAGATGCTGAAGTTTGCCTTTAGTTTTTGGGGTGTTTTTTAACACGTATTTGCGGCTCAATTTTTTTTTTTGGTGCCTCACTTTTTTTTATATTAGAAATGGAGATTTTTTTATATTAGAAATGGAGATTTCCCTCATTTTGAGGACTGTGTGAGGAGGGTATTATATAAGACTCTATGTGATGTTGGATGTATTTCTGCTACTCAGCTGGTGGTGTTTGAAGGGGTCTGTTCCCCAGGCTGCTTAGGTACATAATACAAGCCATGCACCTTGCACAGACACCTTCAGAGTTCTCCCAGGATTGAGCCTGGGTTCTTTTACTTTCCTTTGTAGTCAGCAGTGATGCAATTGCCAATTTGCTTTTCCATGATGAGGAGTTTCATTTTTGTAAAGTACCTGGAGATCTGGATGGGAAATACTTTAATGGGGTGAATGAAAGCTGGGTGAAAGGCATATCACATAGAATGGTTTAGGTTGGAAGGAACCTCAAAGATTATACAGTTCCAACCCCTCTGTGCCATAGGCAGGGACACCTCTCACTAGATCAGGATGCTCAAGACCTCATCCAGCCTGGCCTTGAACACCTCCAGGGAGGGAGCAGACACAACCTCCCTGGGCAACCTGTTCCAGTGCCTCACCACCCTCACTGTGAAGAACTTCCTCCTAACATCCCATTTAAATCTCCCCTCTGCCAATTTGAACCCATTCCCCCTCGTCCTGTTGTTACAAGATCTTGTGAACAGTCCCTCCCCAGCCTTCCTGTAGGCCCCCTTCAGGTACTAGAAGCTTGCTATAAGGTCTTCTTGAAGCCTTCTCTTCTCCAGGCTGCAAAGCCCCAACTCTCTCAGCCTGTCCTCATAGCAGAGGTGCTCCATCCCCCTGATCATTTTCATGGCCCTCCTCTGGACTCTCTCCAACAGTTCCATGTCCTTCCTGTGCTGGGGGCTCCAGATCTGCACACAGTACTGCAGGTGGGGTCTGATGAGAGCAAAGGACATGGAGAATCACCTCCCTTGCTCTGCAAAGGGAAGGGAGAATCACCTCCCTTCCTCTGCAAAGGGAAGCAGAAGAAAGCTTGCAGCTCCAGTTCACTGAAAGATGAAGATGCTTTCTGACATAGTTTACATGAGGGGTAAAGTGAAAGAGCAGAAGGCAACTTGAGGCTTGGTTACAAACCTCAAGAAACCTTTGCAGTTTTGGGCATGCTGGCATGGAGCAGAGTCTACCTTTCACTGCTGGAGGCTGCCATCAGAAAATGATGAAACTTCTATACTTCATTACTGATTTATTTTGCAAAGTTTTACTCGGGGGGATGCAGAAAAAAAAAACCAAACCCACCTCAGACTAGCTTTCAGACCTTGCTTCCATCCCCTGCGTTATCTTAAACCTAGGAACCGTGATGAATTTTTTATTATGCATCTAGGATTGGGAGTTAGAGCTCAGTATCAGTTGGAGTGTGATCTGTGGCATGCAAACGTGTTAGTTTTTGCACATTCGACGAGTGGTTGGAGAGCAGCTCTGAGGAAAAGGACCTGGGGTCTGGGTAGATGAGAAGCTCAACATGAGTGTGCACACACAGCCCAGACAGCAACTGTGTGCTGGGCTGCAGCAAGAGCAGCTGTGGGCAGCAGGGCAAGGGAGGGGATTCTGCCCCTTTGCTCTGCTCTCCTCACACCTCACCTAGAACACTGTGTGCGGTTTTGGAGCCTCCAACACAAGAAGGACATGGAACTGTTGGAGCCCGTCCAGAGGAGGCTACGAAGATGCTCAGAGGGCTACAGAAGCTCTGCTATGAATGCAGGCTACAAGAGTTGTGGCTTTTCAGCCTGGAGAAGAGAAGACTTCGAGGAGACCTTATAGCAGCCTTCCAGTATCTGAAGGGGGCCTACAGGAGGGCTGGGGAGGGACTATTCACAAGGTCTTGTAATGACAGGACGAGGGGGAATGGGTTCAAACTGGCGGAGAAGAGATTTGAACGGGATGTTAGGAGAAAGTTCTTCACAGTGAGGATGGCGAGGCACTGGAACAGGTTGTCCAGGGAGGTTGTGGCTGGTCCCTGCCTGGAGGTGTTGAAGGCCAGGCTGGATGAGGCCTTGAGCAACCTGTTCTAGTGGGAGGTGTCCCTGCCTATGGCACAGGGGGGTTAGAACTGGATGATCTTTGAGATTCCTTCCAACCTAAACGATTCTGTGTTTCTGTGATCCTTTTCTGACTGCCAGAGGCACTTCTAAAATAAAGGGATTTATTTAGTTTTCTTTCTGTAAATGAGTACAAGCTGAAAGTGCACGTATTTTAAAACTCAAGCAAAGCAATAATTAACTCTCTGGGGAATCACAGATGTAAATGGTTCTGCTCCTGTACTAATACTACGTTTTTAGACTTCTTTTCTCTATTTTTTTTTTAGCTCTCTGTATTTCCAGAAGTGAAGAGACTACAGCATAGGAGCTTCTCCCTGGTGATTACTGAATTAGAGAAGTATTCTTTCTTTCCCTGTGTTATATCAACATCACAAACTACATTCCTGATGTTGTATGTGGCTTTACCAGGCAACTGGTATAACTTTCCCAACGTTGTCTGCTTAACAGTGCTTTAAAAGTCAACTGATTAATGATATTTGCATATAAGCAACAGAATGTGTAAACATTGGCTGGGGAGTCATTGAAGTGAAACCTTTTCATCTGCGTTCCCAGCAGCAATGTTTTGCCAAGGTTGAGCACAGCCCAGCCAGGAATTACCACCACCAAAATTGGCCACTTGCAGTATATTAATCACAGACTCAGTCAGGGTTGGAAGGGACCACAAGGATCAGCCAGTTCCAACCCCCCTGCCATGCCCAGGGACACCCTACCCCAGATCAGGCTGCCCACAGCCTCATCCAGCCTGGCTGCAAACACCTCCAGGGATGGGACCTCAACCACCTCTCTCTGGGCAACCCATTCCAGGCTCTCACCACTCTCGTGCTCAACAACTTCCTCCTCACATCCAATCTGAATCTCCCCACCTCCAGCTTTGCTCCATTCCCCCTACTCCTGTCACTACCTGAGAGCCTAAGAAGTCCCTCCCCAGCTTTTCTGTAGGTCCCCTTCAGATCCTGGAAGTCCACAAGAAGGTCACCTGGGAGCCTCCTCTTCTCCAGACTGCACAGCCCCAACTCTTTCAGTCTGTCCTCATAGCAGAGGTGCTGCAGCCCTCTGAGCATCCTCGTGGCCCTTCTCTGGACACACTCCAGCATGTCCACATCCCTCTTGTAATTAAATCCAGAATTTGACTTAATTATTCTTTCTGTTAGCTTCTCCCATGTATTTTCCTCGAGTCTCTGAAGTCTGAATTAGACTTCAACCCTCTCCCTGGCACACAGTAAAATGTCTCAGCTGCTTATCTTGCTTCACACCCTTCCATATCCACGGTATACAGGTCAATGCCTCTTCTGCAGTTGACAGTAGTAGGGAACTGCCCAGTCTGTTTGAATGGGCAGCTCAGAGAGGTGCAGTGACAAAAGGGGCCACAAGTCTCATAAATTTTGGGGCCAGGCTAACTAATGAATTGTCAGAAAGAGTTAATTCTTTAATAGTTGAGCATCTTTCATTTTCAGAGACCAGATTCTTTGTGCATATGAACTCCCTTAATCTCTTACCATGACCTGCTAGGTACAGGAATTGAATGTTTGCTTTCATGTAGGATAACCAAGACATATGTGTTTGGTTTTTTTCTTGGCTTTTTTCTTTTCTCTGTAGGGTTTAGTTTTGCACATATGAAATAAAATAGAATCCAGATAATCTGTTTCTTAATGCCATCTTCTGTGTTGGAGTCACAAGAACATACTTCCTCTGTACTTACGTAATTTGCAATTGGGAAGGGAATCATAGAATGGTTTAGGTTGGAAGAGACCTCAAAGATCATCCAGTTCCAACCCCCCTGTGCCATAGGCAGGGACACCTCCCACTAGATCAGGTCGCTCAAGACCTCATCCAGCCTGGCCTTCAACACCTCCAGGCAGGGACCAGCCACAACCTCCCTGGGCAACTTGTTCCAGTGTCTCACCTCCCTCACTGTGAAGAATTTCTTCCTAACATCCCGTTCAAATCTCCCCTTGGCCAATTTGAACCCATTCCCCCTCATCCTGTCATTACAAGACCTTGTGAACAGTCCCTCCCCAGCCCTCCTGTAGGCCCCCGTCAGATATTGGAAGGCTACTATAAGTTCTTCTCGAAGCCTTCTCTTCTCCAGGCTGAAAAGTCTCAACTCTCTGACTGTCCTTATAGCAGAGCTGCTGCAGTCCTCTGAACACGTTTATGGCCTCCTCTGGACTCTCTCCAACAGTTCCATGTCCTTCTTATGTTGGAGGCTCCAGAACTGCACACAGTGTTCTAGGTGAGGTGTGAGGAGAGCAGAGCAAAGGGGCAGAATCCCCTCCCTTGCCCTGCTGCCCACAGCTGCTCTTGCTGCAGCCCAGCACACAGTTGCTGTCTGGGCTGCACTCATACTGCAGCCTCATCTTGAGCTTTTCATCACCCCACACCCCCAGGTCCTTTTCCTCAGGGCTGCTCTCAGCCATTCCCCACCCAACCTGGAGTTTTGTTTGGGATTGCACCCACCCGGGTACAGAACCTTACACCTTGTTGAATGTCATGAGGTTGGCCTGGGCCCACCTCTCCAGCCTGTCCAGGTCCCTCTGGATGGATCCCTGCTCTCTGGCAAGTCAACTGTGCCACACAGCTTGGTGCCATCTGCAAACTTGCTGAGGCTGCACTGATTCCTCTGTCCATGTCACTGACAAAGATGTTAAACAGCACTGGTGCCAGCACTGACCCCTGAGGGATGCCACTTGGCACTGGTCTCCAGGTGGACATTGTGCCCTTGATCACCACTCTCTGTGTGCCACCATCCAGTCAATTCCTTATCCAGCGAGTTGTCCACCCATCAAGTCTGTGTTTTTCCAGTTTGGTGACTTGGATGTCATGTGGGACAGAGTCAAAAGCCCTGCTCAGGTCCAGGTAGATGGTATCAGTTGCCCTTCCCTTGTCCACTGATGCTATGACTTCATCATAGAAAGCCACTAAATTAGTCAGGCATGATTTGCCCTTGGTGAAGCCATTGCTGGTTACCATCTCAAAATATTCACAACTTCAATGCTTACATCATTGGCCAATGCCAGGAATTGAATGTGGTTTTATTTTGCAGAAAGATTTGACCACATGAAGTCACCGTTAGGGGTAGTGTTAGGGATATCTTTAGTAACTGTTCTGGCAGAGTTAAGTAGAATATTCACAGAATTGTAGGATGTTAGGGGTTAGAAAGGACTTCAAAAGATTGTTGAGTCCAACCTACCTGCCAGAGAAGGGTCACTTAGAGTAGGTCGCACAGGAATGCATCCAGGTAGGCTTTTAATGTCTCCAAGGAATGAGATTCCACAACCTCCCTGGGCAGCCCTTTTCAGGTCTCTGCCATCCTCACAGGGAATAAACTTATTTGTATTCATGTGGAACCTCTGCTCCCACCTGTTTCTTTTGTCCCTTGTCCCACCACTGAGCAGAGACTGGCTCTGTCCTCCTGATACTCAACCTTCACCTATTTCTCAACATGAATGAGGTCACCACTCAGTCTCCTCCAAGCTAACGAGCTCCAGCTTTGTCAGCATTCCCTCATAAGGCAGATGTTCCACTCCAGCATCTTTGTGGCTGTGCTCTGGACTCTCTCAGGCAGTCCCCTGAGGTCCCTCCCGAATTGAGGGCTCCAGAACTAGACCCAACATTCCAGATGCAGCCAGTTAAGGAAGAAGTGAGCAAATAGATGAGGCTTAAAGTGGATGTTCCTGGTTTGCTGCTGTAGATCAGGTATCAGACTTTGCTCTTTGTGTTCATTGGGTCAGCATAAAACACAAATCCAAGTACAACATGGAACTGCTGGAGCGGGTCCAGAGGAGAGCCACGAAGATGATCAGAGGGCTGGAGCACCTCTGTTATGAGGACAGGCTGAGAGAGTTTGGGCTTTTCAGCCTGGAGAAGAGAAGGCTTCGAGGAGACCTTATAGTAACCTTCCAGTATCTGAAGGGGGCCTACACAAAGGCTGGGGAGGGACTGTTCACAAGGTCTTGTAATGACAGGATGAGGGGAAATGGGTTCAAATTGGCAGAGGGGAGATTTAAAGGGGATGTTAGGAGAAATTCTTCACAGTGAGGGTGGTGAGGCACTGGCACACCAGTTATTGGTTGCCCAGGGAGGTTGTGGCTGCTCCCTCCCTGGATGTGTTCAAGGCCAGGCTGGATGAGGTCTTGAGCGACCTGATCTAGTGGGAGGTGTCCCTGCCTATGGCACAGGGGGGTTGGAACTGAATGATCTTTAAGATCTCTTCCAACATAAACCTTTCTATGATTCTACAAATTATGTCCCTGTATAATGTGGACTTCTCCATGTCCATGTTGCTGCTTGAGCTTGCTTGCATCATGTGGGGTTTGTTTAACCCCATCAAGAACCAAGCACTCGCTGTGCCTTCTAAAGTAAACAGGAGCTGTTGCAGATAGTACAAACCATTCGTGGCCCAGCTGGAGGTAGGGAGATTCAGACTGGATGTGAGGAGGAAGTTCTTAACCATGAGAGTGGTGAGGCCCTGGAATGGGTGGCCCAGGGGTGTGGTTGGGGCCACTTCCCTGGAAGTGTTTAAGGCAAGGCTGGCAGAGGCTGTGGGCAGCCTAATCTAGGGTAGGGTGTCCCAGCCCATGGCAGGGGAGTTGGAACTAGATGATCCTTGTGGTCCCTTCCAACCCTGACTGATTCTATGATTCTAAATGGGGTTGATTTTTAATGAAGAGAGCAGCAGTTGATAGCCCACCTAGGGGTTAGATGGTGAGCTGTGGAAGCTGCTCTGTTCTGCAAACGGCTACAAGCTGCAAACTTATTTTTGTGTGAGTGCCAAAAGAAACCTTTCCTGCAGAAGCCAGACCTTCAGACATGCTGAGACCTCTCTTTATGGAGGAAGCTGATTTTTAGTACCTTTTATAGGGAAATATTTTAACTTGCGTACAGGGCTGAGATCTGTTGGTTAAGTGAGTTCATGTGCAAGAAATGCTGTAAAATTCGGCTACTTTGGGCAGTAGAGGGTTGGGTTCTGTTCTGTTCTGACTTTGGGGATTCTGTTAGATACATTTGGGACCACTTCTGTTAGGGATGCTCTGAGACTTGGGAGTTCTGCAATGCTATAATGAAGTGATCTGCAGAAAAGGACAAAAGAACCCTAAAGGTCATGAAGAGTTATGGAGTAGGTGGGTTTGTTATGGCACCAGGTGCCAGGGGGGCCCAGCATTCCACCTAACCTGCACACCCTACTCTGGCACAAGTCATCATTTATGCTACAATCATAGAATGGTTTAGGTTGGAAGGGACCTCAAAGATCATCCTGTTCCAACCCTCTGTGCCATAGGCAGGGACACCTCCCACTAGATCAGGTCACTCAAGGCCTCATCCAGCCTGGCCTTGAACACCTCCAGAGTGGGAGCAGCCCTAACCTCCCTGGGCAACCTGTGCCAGTGTCTCACCTCCCTCACTGTAAATCGTGCATGCATATGTCTATTGGCATCTGTATATATATATATATATACAGCTACAACTGGTCCAGACTCTCTCTTGTTATTAATGATCAGCTCACTTAGTTAAAGGGTTGGGTTTTTTTCACTGTGGACACAGGGATTTGTCCCATACAAATCTCAGGTTGGGGAGAAGACTCTGAGTTGAAGTTAATATATGGCTTGGGAACAACGTTTAAGAGTTCCATGAGTCCATATTCATAGAATCAGTCAGGGTTGGAAGGGACCACAAGGATCATCTAGTTCCAACCCCCCTGCCATGCCCAGAGACACCCTACCCTAGATCAGGCTGCCCACAGCTTCAGCCAGCTTGACCTTAAACACTTCCAGGGGTGTGGCCTCAACCACCTCCCTGGGCAACCCATTCCAGCCTCTCACCACTCTTATGCTGAACAACTTCCTTCTCACATCCAATCTGAATCTCCCCACAAAATTATTGGTATCTTAGCAAAATGGTAGTAAAATAATGGTAGCAACAATTAAACAATCTTTTCCCCTTCATCCTTGCCTTCTTTACTGTAAATGTGATAGGAAAAGGAGGGCACTGCAAAAACTCTGAGTGGCCTTCTTTGAATTTCCCCATCAATTTCTGTTTCTCCTGACTTTCTTCTGCTCATCTGTGCATCAGCTGCACAAAAACATACATATTCATGCTAAGAGGTAGGGCTATTGTTAAAATTAGGTAGGGTGTGATTATTAAAATTAGCTCTTGGAACTCTTTAGCATAGGTGTCCTCCCATTCTCCACCCTGGTTGCACCCTTCCAGTGGTCTTCTGGTAGTCATCTGGGATGAAGGCCAACAGTCTTCCTCACAGTGTGCTACTTTTCACCTTGGGTCTAATTTTGCAGCTGGTTTCCTCTTTTTTAACTGCTTCATTGTTTTCAAGGTCCCAGTTTCTCTTTATCTCTGGACCAGTGTCCTCCTCCTTTGTCAAGAGATACAGACTTTGACATTTATGGTTGCACATCATAGCTGTCCAGCTAGGTGCTGTGCATATCTTCTTCCTCCTTAATCCAGAATGTGCATCTGGTCTGTGGGGCCCTGTATTTGTGACACTTAAGGGGCCCTTCACCAATGTTCTTTGATTTTATACTTTTCCTGTCATCAAAAGGTCTGCTGAGAGGACTTTTGAGATTCTCTTCTCTCTGCATTTAGAATCATAGAATCAGCGAGGGTTGGCAGGGACCACAAGGATCAGCCAGTTCCAACTCTCCTGCCATGCCCAGGGACACCCTACCCTAGATCAGGCTGCCCACAGCCTCTGCCAGCCTGGCTGCAAACACCTCCAGGGATGTGGCCTCAACCACCTCCCTGGGCAACCTATTCCAGGCTCTCACCACTCTCATGCTGTAGAAATTCCTCCTCACATCCAATCTGAATCTCCCCACCTCCAGCTTTGCTCCATTCCCCCTAGTCCTGTCACTCCCTGATAGCCTAAAAAGTCCCTCCCCAGCTTTTTTTATAGGCCCCCTTCAGATACTGGAAGGCCACAGTAAGGTCACCTCGGAGCCTTCTCCTCTGCAGACTGATTCTGTTTGCAGCAGCAGTGGGGTTTGTGCTTCATTTCTTCACAGTCAGCTCACCAGAATAATTTCTGTAAAAAAACCAAATTAACTCTGTTCTGTCTTGTTGCTGCCTAGAATGAAGCCTTCCAGTGTCTGGAGGGTGCCTATAGGAGGGCTGGGGAGGGACCGTTCACAAGGTCTTGTAATGACAGGACGAGGGGGAATGGGTTTAAACTGGCAGAGGGGAGATTCAAATGGGATGTTAGGAGGAAGTTCTTCACAGTGAGGGTGGTGAGACAGTGCAGAGGTTGCCCGGGGAGGTTGTAGCTGCTCCCTTCATGGAGGTGTTGAAGGCCAGGTTGCATGAGGTCTTGAGCATCCTGATCTAGTGGGAGGTTTCTCTGCCTCTGGCACAGGGTGGTTGGAACTGGATGAGCTTTGAGGTCCCTTCCAACCTAAACCATTCTACGATTGAGTTTATTCAGCTCGCCTATGGCTGTGGCTGCATCTTTGTGTAAATTGTAAGAGGGCATGGCCAGCACTGGAGGTATCAGCAGAGCAAGGGGGAGGGACCTCTGGAAGAAGCAGTTCCCAGCCCTGTGTTGCCATGCCTTGAAACAGAACTCAGCAGCAATGTTTATCCTTTCTGTTTAAGGAGCTTGTGCATTGGGCCCATCCCCTTAAGGAAACATCGATTTTTTTGGATGATATTTCCAAAGTGGAAATGATCTCATGCTTCCTATGGCTTCTTTGAGTTTTTCCCTGTTTGCTATTTCTGGGAAATAGTTGCTTGTGTCCAATTTGTCAAGTGATTCAGATTGCTGCCTGAAAGATTTCTTTATTTGGCAATCTACCCAGTCTCCATCCTTACACATTGTTTGCACTAAACTGGCATTTCCATTTGAATTTCCTGCCTGGAGCTCCACTTATCTTCCTCTTGACAGATCAAGAAATGGAGGCACAATGACACTTAGTCACCTTCGAGGGCAATAGAGACCTTGAAAAGGAATAGTGAGAGCCATTCTACAGGAGCACAAGTGTTGCTTTTCCTTCTTCTATACAAGGTCAGTGTAGTGGTTTAGCAGTTTACCTGCCCCCCCCACACACACCTTTTATAAATCCCGGCTAGGACTTGACACTGGAAGTTAAATGAAGCTTTATATTTACAGCAATGCACAATAGACAATCAGATGTTTACAAGGTATAACAGATATTTACAGATATATACAATGAAAAGGTAATACAGAAACACCACAGCCCTCCCAGAGACCAAAATCTCCAAGAGAGGAGTAACCAACCACCCCCTACCCCCTTTCCCCCCTTCCTCAGTCTTATCTCACCACCTGTTGATGCTGCAGATAAGCTGAAGTAGATCGGCCAGGGGGGTTAGTGGTAGGAGAAAAGTTAGTAGTTTTACTCTGAATTAGCTACCAAGACAAATAGACAAAGGAGACCATGGAAGAGAAGCAGCCGCAGCTCAGAATGGATAGAAGCCCTCTGCTATCTGATTGTTCTCAGAACAGTTCTTAAAAACAACTTTTTTTTCTTTCTCAGTAAAACTCTGGTGAATTGACACACTGTGTTTTCCTCTCTCAGCCAATAGTCTTAATTTCTCACTCAAATTCTCCAATTAGCTCAAACCAACACAGTCATACTCTTGCATGAGGTGTTCTACAAGGAGTCATTCTTACTGACTTCTTGTGCTCAGTAGCATGGGCTAGAGGCATTGTGTATTGGGTTTGAGCTAGCCCCCCCGAGCTCAAAAGCTCAATAAGTACTTTATGTGATTTGGAAGTAAAAAGAGAGAAACTTGAACAATAAATAGAAGGTAAGGGGAGTTACAGAGGATGGAATTTGTAAATATTTATTATTGTAAATATTGTTTAGATTAGATAATTCTCATTAAAACTCTGGGTGAAGTAGGCAGGGGTGGATTGTGTTGGTTTGAGCTAATTGGAGGATTTGAGTGAGAAATTAGACTATGGGTTGAGAGAGGAAAACACAGTGTGTCACTTCACCAAGTTTTACTTGGTGGCGAGGCACTGGAACAGGTTGCCCAGGGAGGTTGTGGCTGCTCCCTCTCTGGATGTGTTCAAGGCCAGGCTGGATGAGGTCTTGAGCGTCATGATCTAGTGGGAGGTGTCCCTGCCTATGGCACAGGGGGGCTGGAACTGGATGATCTTTGAGGTCCCTTTCAACCTAAACCATTCTATGATTCCATGTGACTGCACACCTAAGAATACCACTACAGGCAAGAGCAACAAAAATTTGTCACCTGCTTCATGCCACCGCACTCAGGTAGCTACCACATCCCTGGAAACCTAGCCTGGTTTTAATTGATGCATTTACTGTGTTAAATTTTGAGCTCCCCATTCTATGATTCTGTGATTCTAAGTGGGTACTGCTAAAACCCAAATTCTCTTTTTAAAAGCCTTCTGTAGAGGAAATAAAAATAGTTATGATAAAGTTATTATTATTTTTCGTATGTCATTGCAAGTCCTTCAGTGCTGAGTCAATGTCCTGGGTACAGAATGTCTCCAAATGGACTTTTTAACTTTGTGACAGAGCTGTTCATAATGGATCATAAAGAATGTATTGGTGTTGCCAGCAGCTGAGACACGCGGAGCCAAAATGGAAGTGAACTTATTAGTGGATTTGTTCTTCTAAACATCCCAGAGATCTGAAGGAATTGGCTGATGTAGTTGCAGAGCCACTCCCCATAACATTTGAGAAGTCCTGGCAGTCAGGTGGAGCCCCTGGGGACTGGGAGAAAGGAAACATCGCTCCTGTTTAAAAAATGAGGTAGCAGATGGCCCTGGGAGGTACTGATCTGTCAGCCTCACCTCTGTGCTTGGGGAGATCATGGAACAGATCCTCTTAGAAGCTATTCTGGAAGACACAGAGGACAGAGAGGGGGATTTGAGACTGGCAGCATAGCTTCACCAAGGGCAGGTCATAGAATCAGTCAGGGTTGGAAGGGACCACAAGGATCATCTAGTTCCAACCCCCCTGCCATGCCCAGGGCCACCACATGCTAGGTCAGGCTGTCCAGAGCCTCATCCAGCCTGGCCTTAAACACCTTCCAGAATAGGGCCTCAACCACTTCCCTGGGCAACCCATTCCAGGCTCTCACCACTGTCATGCTGAACAACTTCCTCCTCACATCCAATCTGAATCTCCCCATCTCCAGCTTTGCTCCATTACCCCTCGTCCTGTCACTATCTCATAGCCTAAGAAGTCCCTTCCCAGCTTTTCTGTAGCCTCCTTTAGATCCTGGAAGGCCACAATAAGGTCACCTAGGAAGCTCCTCTTCTCCAAACTGATTCTGCTTGACCAACCTGGTGAAATCGGAGAATAACAGAAACATTCAGGTTGGAAAAGACCCTCAGGATCACCAAGTCCAACCCCTAATCCTACTCTACAAGGTTTACCCTAAACCATATCCTCAAGCAGCACATCCATACAGCTTTTAAACACACCCAGGGCTGGTGACTCAACCACCTCCCGTTTCCATGCCTGACCACTCTCTCTGTGAAAAAATACTTTTCCTAATGTCCAGTCTAAACCTACCCAGTTGCAGCTTGAGGCCATTCCCTCTTGTTCCCTCACTATTGACTTGTGAGAAGAGACCAACACCAACCTCTCCACAGCATCCTCCTCAGTGCCCTCTTTTCTAAGCTAAATAGCTTCAGCTCCGTCAGTTGCTCTTCATAAGATTTCTTTTCCAGACCCTTCCAAGCTTCATTGCACTCCTCTGCACTCACTCCAGCACCTCCACATTCTTCTTGTATTGAGATGGCTTTATACAATGGACTGACTACATCAGTGGGCCTATGGATGTCATCTCCCTGGAATTTTGTAAGGCCTTTGACTCTGTCCCCTACAACATCCTCCTCTCTGAGCTACAGAGATCATAGAATCATAGAATGGTTTAGGTTGGAAGAGACCTTAAAGATCATCCAGTTCCAGCTCCCCCACCATAGGCAGGGAGACCTCCAATTAGATCAGGATGCTGAAGACCTCATCCAGCCTGGCCTTGAACACCTCCAGAGAGGGAAATACAGATTTTATGGGTAGACTGTGCAGTGAATAAGGAATTATTTGGATGATTGCATCTCAAGGGTAGTGGTCAATGGCTCAATGTCCAGATGGAGACAAGTGACAAGTAGGGTCCTTTAGGGGCCTGTATTTGGACTAGTGCTGTTCAATATCCTCATCAGTGCTACAGACAGCAAGATTGAGTGCACCCTCAGCAGGTTTGCTGATGGTACTGAGTTGAGAGGTGCAGTTGGAAAATCTGAAGGGCAGGATGCCATCCAGAGGGGTGGCCTGAGGAGAATCTCATGAGGTTCAATAAGGCAATGTGCCATGTCCTGCACTTAGGTTGGGGCAACCTTCAGAATCAATACAGGCTGGGAGATGGTGAATTTGAGAGCCACCCTGTGGAATCATAGAATGGTTTAGGTTGGAAGAGAACTCAAAGCTCATCCAGTTCTAACCCCCCTGTGCCATAGGCAGGGACACCTCCCACTAGAACAGGTCACTCAAGGTCTCATCCAACCTGGCCTTGAACACCTCCAGGGAGGGAGCAGCCACAACCTTCCTGGGCAACCTGTGCCAGTGTCTCACCACCCTCACTGTGAAGAACTTCCTTCTGACATCCCACCTAAATTTCCTCTCTGCCAGTTTAAACCCATTCCCCCATCGTCCTGTCATTACAAGACCTTGTGAACAGTCCCTCCCCAGCCTTCCTGTAGGCCCCCTTCAGATATTGGAAGGTTACTACAAGGTCTCTCGAAGCCTTCTCTTCTTCAGGCTGAAAAGCCCCAACCCTCTCAGCCTGCCCGCAGAGTAAAGGGTACTTGCAGGATGCTGGTGGATGAGAAGCTGGATGTGAGCCAGCAATGTGCACTTGCAGCCCAGAAGGTAAATCACATCACTTCCAGCCAAATGAGTTCTAGCCTGGGTTATTTTGAAGTGGGGGGGGGGAACAACTGTCGAACCATCACATCTCTCCTATGAAGACAGGCTGAGAGAATTGAGGCCATTCAGCCTGGGCTTGTTTGCAATGAGGCTGCCCAGGGATGTGGTTGAGGCTCCCTCCCTGGAGACACTCATGATCAAACTCAATGTAGCCCTGGGCAGCCTGATCTGGTTAGAAGTGTCCCTGCTGACTGGGGAGGGGCTGTTAGGGTTAGTGTGGTGAAACCCTGGAATGGGTTGCCCAGGGAGGTGCTTGGGGCTACATCCCTGGAGGTGTTTGCAGCCAGGCTGGCAGAGGCTGTGGGCAGCCTGATCTAGGGTAGGGTGTCCTTGCCCATGGCAAGGGGGTTGGACAAGATGACCTTTGTGGGTCCCTTCCAACCCAATGCCATCCATGAATCTCCCGTTGTCAGCGAAAGCAAAGGTTATGATGTTTGCATCAGAAGTTTCTTTGCTGTGTGAAGTGGCCAAAAGATTAACTCCAAAAGAGGTTATCTCAAAGTGTGTGGGGGTGGGGAACTGTCAAACCATCACACCTCTCCTATGAAGACAGGCTGAGAGAATTGAGGCCATCAGCATCAGCCTGGACTTGTTTGCAATGAGGCTGCCTAGGGATGTGGTTGAGGCCCCATCCCTGGAGACATTCAAGATCAAACTCGATGTAGCCCTGGGCAGCCTGATCTGGTTAGAAGTGTCCCTGCTGACTGCAGGGGTGGGGGGTTGGACAAGATGACCTTTGTGGGTCCTTTCCAACCCAATGCCATCCGTGAATCTCCCATTGCCAGCGAAAGCAAAGGTTATGATGTTTGCATCAAAAGTTTCTTTGCTGTGTGAAGAGGCCAAAAGATTAACTCCAAAAGGGGGGGAACTAAATGTAGGTGCAGATATAGTAGTTTTTTTCTATCTAGATATTCATTTGTGTGTAAATGTATTATGTTACCCAACCTGCATCCAGTCCCATCAGGGAAATACACTTGTCAGCTGTGCTTGCTGCTCACAAAAGTGAGCTACTGTTCTTGGGAGGCTTCTACTGCCCAGCATGCTTGAATAGCAGGAAATCCTGGAGCGCAGCACAACTCCAATATTTGCTTCTCATTCCATATTAGGAAAGATTTCCTTATTGCAGTGGTTGCACTGGAATGATTTGTGAGATTGGTCTGTGTGAGCCACATTAAAAGACGAGGCCCTCTTGCATACTTTGGGACAAACTGCAGTGGAAGGACAGAACACACCTGGAGTACTGTGTTCAGTTTTGCATCCCTTGCTACAAGAAAGATGTTGAGGTGCTGGAGCAGGTCTAGAGAAGGGCAAAAAGCTGTTGGACAATCTGGAGAGCAGGTCTCACTTTGGGACAAACTGCAATGGATGGACAGAACAGCAGTGGTGGGGACACACCTGGAGTACTGTGTTCAGTTTTGCATCTCTTGCTACAAGAAAGATGTTGAGGTGCTGGAGCAGGTCTAGAGAAGGGCAAAAAGCTGTTGGACAATCTGGAGAACAGGTCTCACTTTGGGACAAACTGCAGTGGAAGGACAGAACACACCTGGAGTACCGTGTTCAGTTTTGCATCCCTTGCTACAGGAAAGATGTTGAGGTGCTGGAGCAGGTCTAGAGAAGGGCAAAAAGCTGTTGGACAGTCTGGAGAACAGGTCTCACTTTGGGACCAACTGCAGTGGAAGGACAGAACACACCTGGAGTACTGTGTTCAGTTTTGCATCCCTTGCTACAGGAAAGATGTTGAGGTGCTGGAGTGGGTCTAGAGAAGGGCGATAAAGCTGTTGGACATTGTGGAGAACAGGTCTCACTTTGGGACAAACTGTAGTGGAAGGACAGAACAGCAGTGGTGGGGACACACCTGGAGTACTGTGTTCAGTTTTGCATCCCTTGCTACAGGAGAAAAGTTGAGGTGCTGGAGTGGGTCTGGAGAAGGGCAATAAAGCTGTTGGACAGTCTGGAGAACAGGTCTGGGGAGGAGCAGCTGAGGGAACTGGAGCTAGCCTCTTTTTCTCCAGAATAACTGAGGCTGAGGTCTTCTCACTCTCTCTAAAAGTCCCTAAGAAGAGGCTGTAGTGAGGTGGGGGTTGGTGTCTCCTCCAAAATGAGAGGCAAGTGGTCTTCCAGTATCTGAAGGGGGCTTACAGGAAGGCTGGGAAGGGACTACTCACAAGGTCTTGTAATGACAGGACGAGGAGTAATGGATTTAAACTGACTGAGGGGAGATTTAAACTAGGTGTTAGGAGGAAGTTGTTTGCAGTGAGGGTGATGAGACACTGGCACAGGTTGCCCAGGGAGGTTGTGGCTGCTTCCTCCCTGGAGGTGCTTAAGGCCAGGTTGGATGAGGCCTTGAGTGACCTGATCTAGTGGGAGGTGTCCCTGCCTATGGCACAGGGGGGTTGGAACTGGATGAGCTTTGAGGTCCCTTCCAACCTAAACCATTCTGCCGTTCTATGAAGTGGCCTCAAATTGTATCAGGAGAGGTTTCTATTAGACATTGGAAGGGACTTCTTCAGTGAAACTTTTAAACACTGGAGGAGTGTCCTCCCAGGGAGGTGGTTGAATCACCATCCCTGGAGGTGTTTTTAAAATGTAGAGATGTTGTGCTGCAGGACATGGTTTAGCACCAGACTTGGCAGAGTTAGATATAGAATTTTTACAGCACTGCCCTGGGCAAACCATTCCACTGTTTGAGAACTTTCTCTCTGGGAAGAAATATTTCCTAGCATCCATAGAATACCAGGTTGGAAGGGACCTCAGGGATCATCCAGTCCAACCTTTCAGGATAAGAATAGAGTTTAAATGAGGTGGCCCTGCACCCTGGCAAGCTGGGCCTTGGAACTGCCTAATGCAGGGGAATCCTCCACCTACCCTTGGGAGTCTATTCCAGTGTCTGACAGTTTGAATGGTGAAACATTTTTTCTGGTGTCCAGTCTGAATTTGCCCAGTAGCAACTTGTGCCCTTCATCATAGAATCATCTCTTGTCTTTGCCATGGGACTCCTTGTCCAAAGGGAATCTCCCTCATATCAGCCACCCTTTATGTACTTGTACATGGTTATGAGGTCTTCTCAAGGTTGAACAAACCAAATTCTCTCAGGCTGCCTTCATATGCCAGGGCTTCCAGTTCTCTGATCATTCTTGTGGCCCTTCTCTGGACTCTTTCCAGCCTGTCAGCATCTTTCTTGTGTAGTGGAGACCAAAACTGCAGACAGTGCTCAAGGTGCTGAGTAGAGTGGGACAATGACACCTTTATCCCTGCTTGTAAAACTCTTATCATTGCAGCCAGCATCCTGTTGGCTTTCTTTGCCACTGCAGCAAACTGTTCACTCATCTTGAGCCTTTTGCCCACCAACACCCCCAGGTCCTTCTCCCCAGTGCTGCTGTCAAGCCAGGTGGCTCCCAGCCTGAGCTGCATTCCTGGGTTGTGTTCCCTGTTGCAAGGCTTTACACTTGGCCTCATTAAACTTCATCCAGTTCTTGCTTGCCCGCTCAACCAGCTTGTCAAGATCTTCCTGGAGGGTGGCTCTCACTTCTGGGGTGTCAACCTCCCAGTTTATTTTTGTGTTGTCAGCAAACTTCATCAGGGTGCTCTTAATTCCAATATCCAAATGATTAATGAAGATACTAAACAGCACTGGGCCCACAATTGATCCCTGGGGGACCCCACTGGTGCCAGGTTGCCAATCTGGATGTGTTCAAGGCCAAGCTGGATGAGGTCTTGAGCGACCTGATCTAGTGGGAGGTGTCCCTGCCTATGGCACAGGGGGGTTGGAACTGGATGATCTTTAAGGTCTATTCCAACCTAAACCATTCTATGATACCTAAAACAAATCTGAGGGAGAGTTCTTTATTATCATCCTCTGGGTAGGACCTGCCAGCCAGTTCTCCACCCACCCCACAGACCACCTGTCTGGGCCATAGGTGTCAGTTTCTCAAGGAGGAGGCTGTGGGAGACTGTGTGGAAAGCCTTGGAGAGATCCAGACAGACAATGTCCATCACTCAACTGAGTGTCACCTTATCCCATCAGGCATTCAGGGCTGTCAAGCACAGCCTACCTCTGCTGAATTCATGCTGGCTTATCACCTTCAGCTTCCTTGCAATGGTCCCCAGGCGGATGTGCTCTCTAACTTTCCCAGGGATTGATGATAGGCTAATGGGTCTGTAATTCCTTGGGTCCCCCTCAGAGCCTGTTTTCTAGACAGAGGTGACATCTTATATTAAAAATGCTGTGGCCAGCAGGGGTAGGGAGGTGATTGTCCCCTTGGACTCGGCTTGGGTGAGGCCACACCGTGAGTATTGTGTTCAGTTTTGGGCAATCTCTCAATGCAAGAGAGATGTGGAGGTGCTGGAGCAGGTCCAGAGGAGGGCAAGAAAGCTGGGGAAGGGCCTAGAGAATAAATCTGATGAGGAGCAACTGAAGGAGCTTGGGATGGTTAATTTGAAAAAAGAGGAGTTGCTGTCTACAACTACCTGAAGGGACCTGGTGCTGATCTCTTCTCACAGGTAATTGGAGACAGAACAAGAGGGAATGGCCTCAACCTGAGGCTGGATAGGTTTAGACTGGACATTAGGAAACCTTTTTTCATGGTAGGCCACTGTAATGAGCTATAAATTTTTTTCACAGAGAGAGTGGTCAAGCACTGGAATGAGCTGGGAAGTGACGGAGTCACTCTGGATGTGTTTCAGGGTGGTTTGGATGTGGTGCTTGGGGACATGGTTTAAGGTGAATCTTGCGAGAGTAGGGTTCTAGGTTGGACTTGGTGATCCTGAGGGGCTTTGCCAGCCTGGATGTTTCTGTGATTCTTCCAGTCTTCAGGCACACCTCCTGACCTCTGTGGCTTCTCCTGTGTTAGAGAGAGCAGCCTCGGGGTGACATCAGTCAGTTCCTGTGACAGCCTTGTGTGAATGAGGTCTGGGCCCATCAGTTTATATAATGATTGGACTCCCATGATCTTAGAGGGCTTTTAGAACTGTCTTCAGTTAGATGATTCTGTGAAACCAGTCTCAGCAAAGGCATTCTGTAGGAAATCCTCTCAGTGGAGAGGTTTCTGCTTTTAACTGTGGCTGTAACAGGCAGTTTACCCAGACACTCCACAAAGAGAGAGCAAGGATGACTTAAAATGGCTAAAACACTTCCACTCCTTTTGCTTTTAAATAGCCAAGCTTGTTGCAGCAGGACTAATTTTACTCAATTTCTTAGTGCTACTTTAAATAGAGCAAATGCAACTCACTCTGTAACTGTAAAGCAGCAAAACTTACTAGAGCATAGTGCACGCTGCGGACTGAGTAACAAGCTAAAGGAAAGGGAGTGTATCAATAAGGTAAATGAAACACTGAGGTCTTGTTGCATTATTAATATTTCATTTTCCCTTGTTGAGTGGGGGCTGCTGTGAAAACTGGAGAGTGTCAGACTTTCACAACCTGCCTGGCTGTGTTTCTGTGCAGCCTGCCCTACATGATCCAGTTCTGGTTGGACTCGATCTCTTCCAATCCCCTACCGTGCTGTGATTGTGTCAGAAAGGTCTGGTCATGGCAATAGTGTCAAAGAAGAATCTCTATGTGGAGTTTCTGATTTGTTTTACTTGACCAGGCCACTTTGCCTCTTTCAGGGAGCATATTAAATAGAAAGGGGGGGTGGTGGGTGGTGGTTTGTGAATGGTGATGCTACTGAAAACATCTGAATCATAGAATAGAATAAGCCGGGTTGGAAGAGACCTCCAAGACCTCTCAGTATCTTTTAATATAAAGATCTAAAAATGAAGGGGAGAGGAGAGAGAGAGAACAGAACAGGCCAGGTTGGAAGAGACCTCCAGCATCATCCAGTCCAACCTATTACTCTGCCCTAGCCAACTGCACTAAGTGCCCCATCCAGGCTTTTCTTGAACACCTCTAGAGATGGTGATTCCACCACCTCCCTGGGCAGCCCATTCCAATGCCAATCACTCTCTCTGGGAAGAGCTTTCTCCTAATATCCAGCCTGTACCTCCCCTGGCACAACTTGAGACTGTGTCCCCTCATTTTGTTGCCGGTTGCCTGGGAGAAGAGACCAAATCCTACCTGGCTACAACCTCCCTTCAGGTAGCTGTAGAGAGCAATGAGATCTGCCCTGAGCCTCCTCTTCTGCAGGCTGCACACCTCCAGTTCCCTCAGCCTCTCCTCACAGGACTGTGCTCCATGCTCCCCACCAACCTCCCTGGACATGTTCCAGTACCTCAATATCTCTCTTGAATTGAGGGGACATGAATTTCAGGAATTTAATACTTACTTTTCTTCCTGAAAGTGTACCCCTGGGACTGTGCTTGGCTGTTCCAGTAACTCTCAACTCCAGTAAAAGCAGTGGCACAGCCAGCATCCTCCAGGTGCAAAATGGGATTTTTAGGGTAGCAAAAACTGTTGAGCTGAAGCTCTTCTTTTTATTGACGTAGAAGAAGTTTGGATAAGGCTCCATTCTCAACACGGGAAACTGTGATTAGTAATAACAAAAGTATTAAGATCAGACTCCAGTAGTGGAAAAATACCAGCCCAGAGTTGATGTAGGTTGGAGCAGCAGCAGTTTCTTTTTGCTTGCTGCTCAGATTTCAGGATCCTTTAGCGTTTTCATTATTTCTGGAATTGGATTTCAGGTGAGTTTCAGAAATAAAAAAGAAGTCGGGGAACCTCTCCAGGAGGAGGTTGGGTATAAACAAGTGGATGGTGAAAACACGTGCAGCACAGCTGGACAGATTTCTGCTAGCAGAATTTGTAGTGCAGAAAGTAATTCTCCCTGCAGCTGATCCCATGGCCTGACCACTTTCTGTTTCGTCACTGGAACCCCCAGCTGTTGGATAACCTTTTTCCTTGCTTGCTGTCTGTGTCTCAGCTTTTACCATGTACAGCTCCACATGTCAGAAGTTGCCCAGGGTGCCTGCTGGGCTGCTGCTGCTCTTGCTGATGTCAAACCACCTCATCCTTTGGAGCCTTCCACTGTTTATTTTATTTGCCTGTCCCTGCCCATTGCCTTTGGGTGTGAATCATGCTGCTATTTGTGCATGGCTGCTTGGGGTTTTTTAATCTCTCTCTCTCTCTCTCTATATATATATATATATATAGTGCTGGTTTG
>VWZI01007846.1:9338-36157 GCA_013396835.1 Psilopogon haemacephalus
AGGGAAATAGGGAGAGAGAGACAGAGAAGGTGATTAGCATTGCCGCTTCTCTGTGTCCGTTGCTATGTTTCGCTGCCTGCTGCCTGCTGCTGTGCACGTGGCTGCGCTCTTCACAGCCACGGCGGGAGATGACAGAGAGCAGGGAGAGCAAGGAAGAGTGGAAGAAGAGCAACTAACGGTCGCTGTGCCCCCCTTAAATACCCTCGGGGGCGTGTAAGACTGACCAACAGGCACTCAGCATTCTTCAGCTGGCCAATTGGTTTAAAAAGCTCCATGCCTGCGTGCCGCCTGAGGCATCCCTGGTTCTTGAGGCCACGTGGGGTGCCCCCGCCCCTCAACTCCTACCGGACCTTGGACAGTAGGGGGAGAAGAGAGCCCAGGGATTGGACCAATTCTAGGATATTTGTCACCCCATGCCGGGACATGCTGTTAGAAGAGTCATATACAGAAAAAAGCAGCCCGTGAGTAAATGAGTGAGTGCAGCTAATATAGAATGGGTCTCTACTTCTGAGAGCCATTGCCTGAAACTTTTAAAACTAGAGGGAATAGAGCACTAAAAGCCTATTCCAAGAAGTAAGCCTTCACTGGAAGCAGAAGTAAGTCATTAATATGTTTTCCCCTATCTTTTCCCTCCATAACTGATACCACTACAGGGTCCTCACTGCCTAGGTTCACCACTCTACACCCTGCTTATACCAGCTGTCAGGCTTGCAGATATTACCACTCCATTCCCCTACTAGAGCTGTTAAATGTCTCTGTTTTTCTATATTGTCAAGTCATTTTCTCCAGAGCTTCTAGGTGCAGAGAAAAGCTTAGAAAGACAATTTCAATGGAACTGGAGTCACAAAAGGCCACTAAAATGGGATGAAAATAAAGTGAGCTATGAATTGTGATTGGCCTCATTTTGGGGAGCTTGTCTTATGGTCTCTGAAAGATTGCATTTAGTAAGACCGAAGTCTCTTTTGGGTTTGCTGCTAGCCACTTTATGGTACAAATTCAGAAGTTCTTTGTGTAGTGCTGCACTCTGATTGTGCCGCACTAGTGCCATCCCCTGCAACTCAGCACTGGGGCCTGTTCTCTGTAATGTCTTTATCAATGATCAGGCTGAGGGGACTGAGGCAGCTTCAGCAGGTTTGCAGATGACACCAAGCTGGGTGGCTGTGTCCATCTGTTATAGTGCAGGGAGGAGTTGCCACAGGACCTGGACAAGTTAGAGCTGGGGGCCAAGGCAAATTGCATGAGATTCAACAAGACCAAGTGCCAGGTCCTGTACCTGGGTCACAACAACCCAATAGAGAGCTACAGACCTGGAGATGTGTGGTTGGAAAGCTGCAACCTGGAAAGGGATGTGGGGATGCTGGTTGGTAGTTGATTAAATATAAGTTGAGATAGCAGTGCCCAGGTGGGCAAGAAAGCCAGTGGCATCCTGGCTTGGGTCAGAAACAGGGTGGGCAGCAGGGACAGGAAGGGATCCTCCCCTGTGCTCAGCACTGGGGAGGCCACACCTCCAGTGCTGTGTTCAGCTCTGGGCTCCTCACTGCAGGAAGGACATTGAGAGGCTGGAGCCTGTCCAGAGCAGGGCAGTGAGGCTGGAGAAGGGTCCGGAGCAGCTGGGCTGTGAGGAGAGGCTGAGGGAGCTGGGGGGGTTCAGGCTGGAGAAGAGGAATCTGAGGGAGACCTCCTTGGAGTCTGCAGCTCCAAGGTTGGAGCAAGGATACAGCAGCCACTGCTCCTTGATGCCAAGGGACAGGAGCAGAGAAAATGGTTGCAAACTGCCCCAGGGGAGGTTCAGGCTGCATGTTAGGAAATCTTTCTTCCCAGAGAGGGTTCTCAGAACTAGAATGTTCTTCCCAGGGCAGTACTGGAGTCCCCATTCCTGGAGGTGTTCAAGCAGCCTGTGGAGATGGTGCTTAGGGGCATCATTTAGAATAATAGAATCAGGCAGGGTTGGAAGGGACCACAAGGATCATCTAGTTCCAGCTCCTCTTCCATGATCAGGGACACCCCACCCTAGATCAGGCTGCCCACAGCCTCATCTACCTAGGTCAGCTTGGTGGTTGTGGTGTTCCTCTTCAGTGGCTCTGCTTCCTGGGACGTGAGTGCTGATGTGTCTGATCTTCACGGGCAGTTTGTCCAGGCAGGCAGAAATGTCCTGCCAGAGGTCAGCAGCCTAAATAGGTTTGCCTTTCCTCTACCAGTCATTTTGCTTCCACTGCTTCAGCCACCCCCATAGGTCATTGGCCACCATCCACGAGTCAGTGTAGATGTACAGCACTGGCCACTCTTCTCACTCTTCCAGATCTAGGGGTATCTGGATTGCTTTTACCTCGGCATATTGGCTGGATTCGCCCTCCCCATCTCTTGCCTCTGCAACCCTGCGTGTAGGGTTCTTGATAGCAGCCTTCCATCTTCGCTTACTGCCCACAAGATGGCAGGATCCATCTGGGAACAGAGCATACTTATTGTCATCCTCAGGAAGGTCATTGTATGGGGGAACTTCTTCAGCCTGGGTCACTGACTTCTCTTCTGGGGGCATTCTGAAGTCTGTGCCCTCTGGCCAGTCGGTGATGACCTCAACTATGCTAGGGCGATCAAAGTTTCCCATCCTAGCCCTCTGGGTTATCAGAGCAGTCCATTTGCTTCAGGTGGCATGTGTGGCATGGTGTGGAGTGGAGCCTTTCCCTTTAAACATCCATGTCAAGACAGGGAGCCTGGGAGCTAGAAAAAGTGGCAGCTCAGTCCCAATTACCTCAGAAGCAGCTTGAACTCCCTCATAGGCAGCAAGGATTTCCTTCTCTGTAGGAGTGTAGTTTACTTCAGAGCCTTTGTATGCTTTGTGCCAAAACCCGAGTGGGAAGCCTCGTGTCTTTCCTGGAGCTCTTTGCCACAAGCTCCAGCTGTGTCCATTCTCACCAGCAGCTGCATAGAGGATGTTCTTGGTCTCTGGGCTGGTTCGAACTGGTGCCAAGGCCATAGCATGAACCACGTCTCGCTTTACCTGGTCGAATGCTGCCTGCTGTTTAGGTCCCCACAAGAAATTGTTTCTTTTTTGGGTTACATTGAATAGAGGTTTCACAATATGACTGTACCTGGGAATATGCATTTTCCAGAAACCCAGAAACCCCAAGAAGGACTGTGTCTCCACTATAGTGGCTACCTTATTGACCACCTCCATGGGAACATGGTGGTGGCCATCCTGCCATCGAACTCCCAGGAACTGGATTTCTCTGGCAGGTCCCCTCACTTCACTTCTCTTGATAGCAGAGCCGGCCTCTAACAGAATGTTGATGGTCTTCTAGCATTTCTCGAAGACCTCCTCTGCTGTGTTGCCCCAGACGATGATGTCATCCATGAATTCCAAGTGCTTAGGAGCTCCACCCTTCTCCAGCACCATGTGAATTATACTGTCACAGATTATACTGTGACTGTGCTTCCAGCCCATTGGAAGTCGTTTGCACTCATACTGGACTCTCCTCCAGGTGAAAGCAAATTGCTGTCTACATTCTTCTGCGATGGGAATGGAGAAGAATGCATTAGCAATTTCAATGGTAGTGTACCATTTTGCCTCTTTCGATTCTAGTTCGTACTGCAGCTCCAGCATGTCTGCCACAGCGGCGCTGAGAGGTGGAGTGACTTCATTCAGGCCTCTGAAGTCCACTGTAAGCCTCCGCTCACTGTTCTCCTGCACTGGCCAGATGGGACTGTTAAAGGGGGAGTGAGTTTTGCCGATGACATCCTGCTTCTCCAGCTTGCAGATCAATTGGAGCATGGGCAGCAGAGAGTCTCTGTTAGTCTGGTATTGCTTCCTATGTGCTACTCAAGAAGCAATTGGTACCTGCACATCTTGTACCTTGTGTTTTCCAACTACAGAAGGTTTATCCAAAAGGCCAGGCAGGATAGACAGCTGTTCCTTATCTGCAGTCTCTACACCTGTTACCCCAAATGCCCACTTGTATCCTTTTGGGTCTTTGAAGTATCCCTTCCGCAGAAAGTCCATACCAAGTATGCAAGGTGCATCAGGACCAGTCACTATGGGGTGCTTCTCCCATGCATTCCCGGTGAGGCTAATCTCAGCCTGCAGTACAGTCAGATCCCATGATCCCCCTGTAACCCCTGATATGGTTATGGGCTCTGAACCCCTGTGGGTGGAGGGTATCAGGGTGCATTGTGCACCTGTATCCACCAGAGCCCTATGCTTCTCCACCCCGAAGCTGCCAGGCCAGTTCACAAACATGTCCCATTACACCCAGTTATCCCTGCTCTTCGCCTGGCTGGAGACAGGGCACCTCTAATGCTGGAGGTGGTTCCCACAGGATGTGCACAGGCTCAAACTGTTGCTGTCACCACCCCTCAACCTAGGGGCCTGCCCTCAGGACACTGGAGCCACCCGCCTCCTGGAGTTATTCCCATTACCAGCACCCTGCAGCTCCTTTACTCTGGCCCACAGGGCTGAAGTGGGTTGGCCGTGCCATCTGTCCATGTCCTTACCATGGCGACCCTTGTAGAAGACAAGGGTCTTCTACAGTGAACCCCTGGATGTTCCCTGCTGGGCTTGGGCTGGCCTTCTATGAGGAGAGGTAGGGGCATGGCAATGGTTTTTCCTGACAGCTGACACCTGAACACACTCAGAGGGTGAGGGGCAAGCTTCCTCCCTGCTCCTGAGCTCAGAGACAGTGGACTTGAGTTCATCCATGTCTCTAGTGAGAGTTTGTACAGCTGATATGAGGGCTTTTTTGGTCACACTGTCCTCAAACTTCTTGAGGTCACCTACAAACTCCCTTATGGTTGGGAGATTATTAAGGTGTCTCCACACTAGCAGTCCTCCCAGTGTGTGTGAATAATCAGGGGTGCGCCTTGGGCCAGTCTTTTTAAGAGAGCTGACTTCATTCTAATGTCGTCAGGATCCACAGGCAGTTGTCCATTCCCATACATTATTTCCTGGACTGCCATCTGCCTTAGGCATGTGATCCCCTGTTCCATGTTAGTCCATTTAAAAGGATGGTACACCATATCTTCCTTTGTGGGGTACCAGTACCTTGTGGCTTTGGGAAGCCTAGCCCAAAGTGAGTGGGTCCCATCCAGCTTTCCCAGTTCCTTATCCACACCACTATTCCTCAATAAGGACCCCAGTTGTTTTGCTTCCCTCTGGTCCAGTTCCACCATTTTCGCCCCCGTATCCCAGCAGTGCAGAAGCCAAGCCATCAGAGACTGGCCATTTCCCTGTATATAGTCCTGCCACGTGTGTCTGATTTCTTTGTGTGGCATGCTCATAATCATGATAAAGTCAGAGTCATTATTGTTGCTTTGCTGTGTGGTACTGGTCCCGGCCGATCTGTCGTCCATAGAATCCGATGCATGGAATTTCATTCTTCTCATTGTGATTGGAGTGACAGAAAAGCTTTGTAGAGGGTTTGCGCTGCTGTTTGCCATGGTGGGTGGGGCCGTGCTGCTGCTGGCTAGATCGGGCGTGCCTCAATTGGTTTTGGCCATGCCCGCTCTGGCTGCATGTGCAATGGTGCCAGCCACACTGCCACTGCCACGCCCCCTCCGTCTGTGTGCGTAATGGTGGCGGCCACGCTGCCACTGGGCATTTGCTGTGCTGGGCTGGTTCTCTTGGCAGCAGCTGGTCTGCTGCTGATCAATCTGCCAATTCTGCTGGGTGAGTCATGTGAGACTTTTGCTCCCTCTCCAGTGGCTGTGTCAAAACGGCATATACAATTGCAAGAGCAGCTTTCCTGTTCCTCTTTCATTTTAGTTTTTAAAATTTTTTATATGGCAACCACACGTGGCTGCCATGTGATCCACACCAGGAATGTGATATATCCCACCTGTCCTACATTCACACAAAATGAAAATACAGCTGACAAGTACCATCCATCATAAACTGTGCCTCTAGGCTCAACATAATAGCATATATAGTCAGAATGATTCCAGGTCTCAGATGCATTTGCAGCCCTCATAAAGTTCCCCACATAATCCACTAGAAATACATACAGCCTAACTGGTAAACCTTTACCATATTCTAATACCATATCTATTATTAACCATACTACAAGGTATGTAATAAATTTATATGCCCACGTCCAAAACAACCACTGAAAAGCCTGAATAATTAAAACCTTGACCACATCCATTTTTTACTTCAAATCTTGTCAGTAAAAAAGTTAAAATATTTGCCCTACGTT
Source organism: Psilopogon haemacephalus (assembly GCA_013396835.1). Taxonomy (NCBI): domain Eukaryota; kingdom Metazoa; phylum Chordata; class Aves; order Piciformes; family Megalaimidae; genus Psilopogon; species Psilopogon haemacephalus. The sequence continues at coordinate 15,524 of VWZI01007846.1, forward strand.
GAAAATGCACCAATTAATTTGTATTGGGTTTAAGCTAGCTACCCCTGAGCCCAAAAGCCCAATAAATACTCAATCTGATTTGGAAGTAAAAAAGGTGTAAAACTTTAGCAATAAATAGGAGGGGGAAAGGTTTTTTTACAGAAGATGGGAGAAAAGGGGAACCAAAATGCAGGATATGGGAGAATGAGGGAAAAATACAGAGGCTGGGGAGAAGGGGAAAAAGGGGAAACAAAATACAAATAAAACCCATGGAAGGCAATTGAGTCCAAAGGCTGAGGTGGAAGGTTTTGATGCTGGATGAAGGCAGGATGTAGGGATTTTATGGTGAAAAGCAGTTAGTCCAAGTTCCAAATAAAAATGATGGTGCTCTCCACGTGCTGGCAGAGGGGCATGTGGTGATCTGGCAGCAGAGAGCAGTAGAGTAGCTACTCCATGCAAGCAGGGATGAAGAGAGAGAGAGGACAAGATGTCTTCCCCTTTTTATAGCAAGGTCCTAGCAGAAAGTGGGAGTGGCTAACTATGACACCTGGGAAAAGGTCAGACCACCCCTTGGGAGGAGTCAGGGGGTCCCCAGGTAGGCTTAACCCTTTACAATTGAGAAAGAAAACAAAAGTTGTTTTAAGAGTTGTAACCCAAATGTAGATAAATCAGATTGCTTCAGACCTCTCTGAGCTGTGGCTGCTCTTGCATGGCTGTTTCTCCATGCATTTTGTAGCTGATTTTGACTAATTCCACTAAATTCTTTTCCTACTGCTAACCCACCGGCTGATCTACCTATGCCTAGCTGCTGCATAAGACAGATGGTAAGATAAGAATGGGGAAAGAGAAGAAGGTGGTAGGGGTGGTTTGTCACCCCTTTTAGAGATTTTGATCTCCGAGAGAGGTGTGGTGTTTCTGTATTACCTTTTTACTGTATATATCTGTAAATATCTGTTATCAATTGTAAATATCTACTTGTAGATTGTGCAAGCTGTAAATATAAAGCTTCATTCCTTAACTTCCAGTCAACTGAGTGGTAGTCTGGATTATTTCAAAGTGTGGGGGGACGGGCAATTGCCAAACCACCACATTATTTTTAATTGGCCTACCCAACGTGGGGTGGACGTAATTTACATTTGTTTTATTCGTAATTAATCCTGGAAGTTAAAGCTGACCTGGCTGTTATACTCTGTCATTTCTTCTGTAACAATGTGGTTTTTACATAGATGGCTTGTGGCCAAAATTGGTATTTTTCTTTGGGATTTGGCATGGAGGAAGACTGAAAAAATATTTTTGAACTCTAGCGAATATATTATTTCTTTTGTGGGCTTTTAATAAGACAGAAAATATTAGTAATCAAATGAGCTATTCTGCAGCATTGGTATGCGTGATTCTCCCAAAGAGCAGTGTTCCTGACCCTTGCCAAAAAAATTATATTCAGAGACCATGGTGATATATTAAACGTGTGTAATGGTTTACTTATTAATTATGGATTTATCCTTAATTTCTGTTGTGAGTCTGAAAGTGTCTAGTACCACTTTAAAAAAACAGATAGATCTTACCAGGAAACAAAACCATACGATTGCCTCGGTCCAAACAGTGTCAGGGACTGGCTGTATGCACGCTCAATGTACTGTAAACAAAGCTGATACTGGTGCAGATATTTATGAACATGAAGTAAAAACAAAGGATAAGGCCAAAAGTTCTCCTTCTGATGGTAGTTCAATTCCTCAGGCAGAAAATTCTGATTCCAATACAAAAGATGATTCTGATTCTAATGTGCCAGCAGATAAAATACCCGAAAAGCTCAGATCCATTACAAATTCACCTTCTGTTACTGGCCCTTTCCAAAATGAAAGCTAAAATTCTGTCAAAACATGGTTCAAAGGAAGACTTAGGAACAGGTACCTCTGATGTTCAGGAGGAGGAAGAAGAGGAGAAACTTAATCTTAAAGATTTGACCAGTTTAGTGAGAGCTAAATTTGACGAAAATGTAGCTTTAGCTACAAGGATGGAAGATGGCTTGCTGGAGATTAGGAATGCTATTAAGAGAGTTTTGTTTGGCCAGGCATCAACAGACAAATAGAGGAGAAGGATTGCATCTGGGGCTCTAATGATCCCCTCAAAGAGGTCAGGGAATTTAGAAAGGGATATTCAAGGGAATCAGGAGAGCCAATCCTAAACTGGCTGGTGAGATGCTGTACTACTGGTGCAAATGCCCTAGAGGTAGGAGACAATTCTACAAAGCAGCTAGGCCCACTTGCAAAGAGTGGAGTGGACAAACGTCTGGCAACCGATCTGGGTGTGGTTAGCTTGTGGACACACCTTTCGCTGATTGTGGGTATGAGATACACCTCCTGAGATGACTTGCCATGGGTAGCTAGGAAGTGGAACACAGTTGAGCAAGGAAATAAGCTTCTGAAGTGGTTTGCTGTGAAGGAAGTGCTTTACGGAGATCATGCCATACATGAGCCTGATAACATTCCTCTTAGGACAAGTCTCATAAAGAAGATTATTAAACTTGCTCCTTCATCCTGTGCTAATATCTTGGCTAGCAAGTTCCTATTAAAGGGTGATAATGGAAGACTCACTGTTGGTGAGTTCACTGACCAACTGAGGCAGATAGAGGACAGCTTGTCACATTCTTCCCTAGCCTCTGCCATAGAAACTACGACTACAGGGCTAAAAGATATGACGACAAAGCTAGAGGGCAATATGAATGAAGTGAAGGAGGAACTCAAAACTTCCATATCAAATATGGCAAAGGACACCATGCCTTCACCAGCTGAATGGGTTCATATTTATGCTATCAGGAACAGATGCTCCTATCTACAAGGAAACTCCGGCCCAGGAGACAAATTTCACCCACACATCAGCAATCACATGCGTCACTCTAGATAATACTGACTGACCAATTTGGTAAGAACATGAACAAGTGAGATGATCAACCTACTTCAGTCCTTTCAAAGAGAGTTAGGGAACTGCAGAGTGGCAGAAACAGAGGCAACAATGCCAGAAGTGTATCTGTCACGTCTTCAGCTCCTCAGAGCAATTGAAATTATTCTAATGATTTTAACTCCTGTCACAAAACCACCAATCATTGTGCACACACTACATGCCATGCTCAGCATTAGGGGTGCCCTTCCTCTAGCCAGGAGGAGGAAAGGGATAGTGGAAAAAGTGAAATCTATTGGAATGTATTCATTAGTTGGCCTGGCAGTTCAAAAGATCGGAAATACAGGGCTTTACTTGATACAGGTACTCAGTGTACTTGTTGCCATTAAATTGCAAAAGAACAGAGCCTATAACTATTTTTGGAATCACTGGTGGATCTCAAGAGCTAACTAAGTTGGAGGCTGAGATAAGTTTAACTGCTAAGGAGTGTAAGAAGCATACTATTGTAACTGGTCCTGATGCACCTTGCATTCTGGGAATTGACTTTTTGAGACATGGTTGTCTCAAAGATCCTAAGGATCATAAATGGGCTTTTGGAATAGCATGTGTAGAAACAGAGGATAGTAAATAGAAATTATCCATCAGACCTGAACTTTCAGATGAATCTGCAGTTTTGGGACATCATGATATAGAAAGGACCTGAAACTGCCAATTGCTACTGAAAGTGTGCATCACAGGCAGTAGAGAACTAACCCTGCCTTCTTGTTGCCACAGGATGTGATAAACAAATTCTCCACCATGGCAGTTCCCACAAATAAGAAGGACACTCTATCTTTCTTGGGTGCTGTCGGATTTTGGAGACTACTCATTCCTGGATTCAGTCAAATTGTTAGAACTCTGCATGATGTGACACGTAAGAGAAACCACTTCAATTGGGGACCTGAACCACAAGAAGCCTTTAATCAGATGAAGCTAGAATTGGTCCATGCTGTGAGCCTGGGACCCATACAATTTAGTCTGGACATTAAAAACTTGCTGTATGCGGCTGCAAGTGACAATGGTCCAACTTGGAGTCTTTGGCAGAAAGATCCAAATGAAACACATGATCATCGACTTGGTGAATGGTGTTGTGGCTACAGATGTTCAGAGGCAAATTATACCCCAACAGAGAAAGAAATACTAGCAGCCTATGAAGGAATGAAAGCAGTTTCTGAAGTGATTGGAACTGAGTCACAAATGCTTTTAGCTCCTAGATTGCCAGTTCTAAACTGGATGTTCAAAGGCAAAGGTTCGTCACTGCATCATGCCACAGATGCAACCTGGTCTAAATGGATGGCTTTGATTACGCCAACGAGCATGAATCTTGATCGAGCTGGTCTGGTAGAAGTGATCACCAACTGGCCAGAAGGCACAGGCTATACAAAACCTCCAGATCAGAAAACATTTCATACTAAAGAAGCTCCTCCCTATGGGATCGTTCTGGTCAGGAAAAGAACTATGCTTTGTCCATAGATGGTTCTTCTTGTCTTGTTGGGAACAAGTGAAGATGGAAGTCAGCAGTCTGGAGTCCTACCAGGAGAGTTACTGAAGCGAAAGATGGAAAAGGTGAATCCAGTCACTTTGCTGAGATAAAAGCAGTTCAGCTTGCTCTTGATGTGGCTGAAGAGGAAAAATGGCCTATCCTTTATCTCTACACCGACTCATGGATTGTAGCCAATGCTCTATGGGGTTGTCTAAAGGACTGGAAAAAGAGTGGTTGGCAGAGGAAATAAAAGCCTGTTTCGTCTGCTGATTTATGTCTGGACATTGATGCACGACTGCAGAGAATTCCAATGAAGTTGTTGCACGTAGACAAACACATGCCTAAAAGCAGAGCTACTGAGGAACATCAACACAACCATCAGACAGATCAAGCTGCTAAAATTCCTCAAGTTGACGTAAACACTGACCTTGATCTTGATTGGAAACACTGAGGTAAACTGTTGTTAGCTCAGTGGGCCCATGATTCATCTGAACATCAATGCAGGGATGCAACATACCGATGGGCACGTGAGATGTCAATTGACTTATGCATGGATGCTATCACCCAATTCAAGGATGACTGTGACATCTGTGCTGCTATTAAGCAGGCTAAGGGAATCAAGCTCTTATGGTATGCTGAGAGATGGTCAAAGTACAAGTACACTACAACACTACAACAGTTTGCTAAAGAACTTCTTAAAAGCCATGGAGAGTGGAAATTTGAAAAACTAGGACAAGCATTTAGCACAAACAACCTGACTGGTAAACAGTAAGGGTTCTGTAAGCAGAGCAGAACATACCCAATCAGATTTGGTACCAACAGTGGATGGTGATTAAGTTCCTGTTGTACTTAAAAAGAATCTGCTAGAGAAAACTCTTTGGCTCTTTTCTCCTTTGGACAAAGGGAAACCTCTCTGAGGGGTTGTTTCTGCAGAAGGTCCTGGTCATACATCTGGGTAATACAGGAGAATGGTAAAATCCAGTGTATTTCACAGAGAAATCTAACCTTAGCTGAAAGAGTTGAAATTCAGTGTTAGGAGTTTCTGTTCTAGGTTTTTGCCTGGCGTTCAACGCAAGAGATCCTCAGTATGTGAGCACAAACCCAATGTCACCTGGGAGTCCCTGGTCTCATCTCATCTGTGACGAGACAAACTGTTTCCTATTTTCTGAGATTTTGAATCACCTGCATCCAAGATACATCTGGAGCAAACTGAATTTATAAATATTCATTATTGTAAATGTTAGGTTAGATTAAGTAGATAATTCTCAGTAAACTCTGAGTGAAGTAGACAGGAGTGGATTGTTCTGGTTTAAACTAATTGGAGTATTTGAACAAGAAATTAGACTATAGGCTGAGAGAGGATGCCATTTCCCTCACAGCTTTACTAAGAAAGAAAATAATTGTTTTAAGAGTTGTGACCCAAATATAGATAAATTAGACTAGTTTAGACCTCTCTGGGCTGTGGCTGCTCTTGCATGGCTGTTTCTCCCTGCCTTTTTAGCTGATTCTGGATAATTGCATTAACTTCTTTTCCTATTTCTAACCCCCCAGGCCTATCTAACTATCTGCTGCATTAATAGATGGTGGGATAAGATTGGGGAAAGGGGGGAAGGTGGTAGGGGTGGTTTGTTACCCCTCTTAGGGATTTTTCTGGGAGTGGTGTGGTGTTTCTGTATTCTCTTTTTACTGTATATATCTGTAAATATCTGCTCGTATATTGTGCATAGCTGTAAATATAAAGATTTATTTCTTAATTTCCAGCCAACTGAATCCTACTCTGGGCTATTTCAAAGTGGGAGGAAGGGGGGGCAACTGCCAAACCACCACTGGGGAAAAGAGAAGAGAAAAAGATCAGGAAAGGAAAACAAGAGAGATTACATTACCATCATCTGGAGATGGCGGGGGCGGGGNCCAAGGATGTTCTTCTTTGGAGTTAGTCAGGAGTTCTTCTGCAGTTGTTATGCTGGAGTTGTTCCTCGAGTTCTTCTTTTTGGCAGGCTTTGCTCAGGCCTTTTTATACAGTTTATTTTGGAGCTTAGATTGATGCCCAGGTGCAGCTCTCCAGAGAACATTCCTGTGTATTCTCATGCATTTGCAGGGGTCCAGCAGTGGTACTGGGAAGGGCCTCCACCCCCTCCCTTTGCTACTTACCTATTCGTACCCCTAAAACACATATTCCATAAGCCTTTTCTCTTCACGGTAGCTGATGTAAGGCATACACATCCTGGGTATACAAGCCAGGCTGCAGTCTGGGAAGGCCTGCAAATCTCTGTTGATTTGCATCCCTGAGTGTCCCGGCATAGGACGACAAGCACCCTAGCATGGACTCAATTCCTGGGCTCTCTCCTCCCTCTACTGTCCAAGGTCCGGTAGAGGTTGACGGGCGTAGGTGTGGTAAAAAGCATTCATTCGTGTCAATATAAAATTAGCAAAGAGCTAGGGAAAATGCCTAAGTGGATCTGGGGCACTCACCGGAATGTGCTGTGGCTGTACCATTCCCCAAGAAGAACAAACAAAGCCAAGAAGGAAGCTGATAACAACACTCTGCCAGGAAGCTAACTGATAACGGACACCCTGCCTGAACATAGATTAAGGGGTCCTGCAAATTCCTCTACCAAGGATGCTACAGTTGCGCAACGAGGACCAATTGTGTGGGACTTCACGAACTCCTTAGCACAGTTCACCGAAAGGACACTTGGAGGATGACTCCTTACTTCATCCAGGAGACAACCAGAGGGGTACGGAGGGCCCCCAAGAACCAATACGCATGAGTAAGACAACCCTCATGAGGACCACCCACAAGTTTAAACACTGTTTGAATAGGTATTAGAAATTATTTGCATATGTATTAGGAACATGTAATAAAAATGTGTGTNGGGCGGCACATATGCGTGGAGTTTTGAATCAATTGGTCGGCTAGGGAATGCTGGACACCTGTTGGTCAGTCCCACACGCCCCCGTAGGGTATTTAAGCGGGGATCAGCAGCCGTTAGCCCCTCTTTTCCGCCCTCCTCGCTCTCCTCCTCGTCCGCCATCGTCTCACGCAGTGGCAGTGAGGAGCCCCAGCCACGTGCACGGCAACAGGCAGCTAGCAGCAGGCAGCGAAGCACAACAGCTCTCCTAAGCGGCAAGGCTGATCTCTCTCTCTCTCTGTATCCCTCTATTATTCTTTTCCTTTTTTCCCTAATTTTGGCTAAGTCGGTTTCCCTTCTTCCCCTCCCCTCCGGTTTTGGGAAGGAGCGTGTTTTCCCCCACCTCTTTGCACTCCCGCGGGTATTCATAGGCGTGATCGGGATCTATTTTTGCATGTAACCTCTCTGTTTTCCCCAGTCCTGGTTGTTAAACGTTTATACCTGACCTTTAAGCAACGCGTTCGTCTATTTCTGCTGACCGAAACCTAAAAGAACCAGCGAGGAGGGCACTAGGACCCCTTTGCCGCCAGATATCGCATTTAATTAGTGCTATCTCGTGACACTGAGCCATCGTCCAGGCACCTTGACTGAGTCCTGGAAGGTAACAAAGACATTCTTATCTTTGCTGATTTGAATAATGGAGAGATGATTTAGAGTCTCACAGCTGGTCCTGACATTGTTTGTACTCAGCATGCCTGTGTGCTTGCTTCCTCCCTTCTATAACATGAGTCTCAACAAAAGCAAGTGCAGAGTTCTGCACCTGAGCCACAGCAATCCTCACTGTCAATACAGACTGGGGAAGGAAGTGATGGAAAGCAGCCCTGAGGAAAAGGACTTGGGGATGTTGATGGAGGAGAAACTGGACAGAAGCGGGTAGTGTGAGCTTGCAGCACAGAAGGCCAATGGCAGCCTGGGTGCATCCAAAACAGCGTGGCCAGAAATAGAGAGAGGAGATTCTGCCCCTCTGCTCTGCTGAGACCTCACCTGCAGGGCTGGGGCCAGCTCTGGAGCCCTGAACACAGCAAGGACATAGACCTGATGGAGCAGGTCTAGAGAAGAGCCACAAAAACGATCAGGGGGTTGAAGCAGCTCTGCCAAGAGGACAAGCTGAGAGAGATGGGGGTGTTCAGCCTGGAGAAGAGAAGGCTCCAGGCAGACTTGTCGGAGGCAAGTCACTCTTCTTTAAGTCATGTTCAGAAAGGCAACACTGAGGTCAGTAATGTCCTGCTCTCAAAGAGACAAAATCATGCCCTGAATGGCTGAGTTCAGTTGACTGTATGCCAGGAAGTCAGCCTTGTCCCCAGCATGCCACAGGACTAAGAGAAAGCTTTGAGAGGAGAGACAATAAATGACTTTATCCTGTCAAAGCCATAGCAAAGTCTGATCTGTATTCTCTCCTGGGAAAAAAAAATATTTTAAAAGTACTTTTTCTATTCAGGTAGAAAAGCCATTCCCATACCCACTGCATAGCTGTGCACCAGTAATAACTGGGACCTGCTTTGTGCCCCCTTTTCAGGTGATCCCAGGCCCAGTTTGACCTTCCACTATGCCACAATTCAGGGGTTCTTACTGAAACCTTGCCATAAAGCCTTCTTGCCAGGATCTTTTGAATCTGAGGCTGTGCATTTTGCGTAGCTCTTCAGTCCTTGCTCATTTCTTTTCAGGGAAGGATTCAATCAATTCCACAGACCTAGCTAGGAATTTCTACCTATGGATTCTGAAGATAAATACTTAGCAGATAAATGCCACTTTGCTGGCACCATTGCTCTGATTTATTTTCTGCTGGACCAGTATTAAAACAGTTCATAAATATATCCCAACCTTGAAAGGCTTAACACCTGGAGAGCAATAACCCCTGGTACCAGGACAGGATTTGGGATCACTTGCTGGGATGCAGCTCTGCAGAGAAGGACATGTAAATTCTGGTGAACAACATAGAATCATAGGGTCACAGAATTGTAGAATGGTTTATGTTGTAAGGCACCTCACAGCTCATTCAGTTCCAACCCTCTGCCATAGGCAGGGACACCTCGCAATAGAACAGGTCATCCAAGGCCTCATCCAACCTGAACTTCAACACTTCCAGCAAGGCAGCAGCCACGACCTCTCTGGTCAGTCCCTGCTAGTGTCTCACCACACTCACTGTAAAGAACATCTTCCAAACATCCACTTTCAATCTCCCCTCTGCCAGTTTAAACCCATTCCTCCTTATCCTGTCATTATAGGACCTTGTAAATAGTCCCTCCTCAGCCCTCCTGAAGGCCCCCTTCAGACACTGGAAGGTCACTTCAAGGTCTCCTGGAACCTTCTCTTCTCCAGGCTGCAGAGCCCCAACTCTCGTAGCCTGTCCTCACAGCAGAGCTGCTGCAGGCCTCTGAGCATCTTTGTGACCTCCTCTGGACTGGATCAAACAGTTCCATGTCCTTTCTGTGATGGGGGCTTGTGATAGTTTGGCAGTTATCTGCCCCCCACACTTAGAAATAATCCAGGCTAGGACTCAGTTGGCTGGAACTGGACAGGTTTCCAGCCATTCGGTGCTTCTGTCTACCATTGTTAGCACATACAGCTTGCTCAAATGAGAATGAGGTAAAGTGATCAATCTGCCATGCTTCACCATACTTGTACTTTGACCAGTTCTCCCCATACCATAAGAGCTTGATTTGCTCAGCCTGCTTAATAGCAGCACAGATGTCACAGTCATCCTTGAATTGGGTGATAGCGTCCATGGATAAGTCAATTGACCTATCACGTGCCCATTGGTATGTTGCATCCCTGCATTGATGTCCAGATGAATCATGGGCCCACCGAGCTAAGAACAGTTCGCCTCGGTGTTTCCAATCAAGATCAAGGTCAGTGTTTATGTCAACTTGAGGAATTTTAGCAGCTTGATCTGTCTGATGGTTGTGTTGATGTTCCTCAGTAGTTCTGCTTCTAGGGATGTCTGAGTCTACGTGCTGCACCTTCATTGGAATTCTTTCCAGACGTGCATCAATGTCCTGCCATAGATAAGCATACCAAATAGGCATTGCTTTCCTCTGCCAACCACTCTTTTTCCAGTCCTTTAGACAACCCCATAGAGCATTGGCTACAATCCATGAGTCAGTGTAGAGATAAAGGATAGGCCGTTTTTCCTCTTCAGCCACACCAAGAGCAAGCTGAACTGCTTTTATCTCAGCAAAGTGACTGGATTCACCTTCTCCATCTTTCGCTTCAGTAACTCTCCTGGTAGGACTCCAGACTGCTGACTTCCATCTTCACTTGTTCCCAACAAGACAAGAAGAACCACCTGTGAACAAAGCATAGTTCTTTTCCTGACCAGAAAGATCACCATAGGGAGGAGTATGAAATGTTTTCTGATCTGGAGGTTTTGTATAGCCTGTGCCTTCTGGCCAGTTGGTGATCACTTCTACCAGACCAGCTCGATCAAGATTACCCATGCATGCTTGTTGGGTAATCAAAGCCATCCATTTAGATCAGGTTGCATCTGTGGCATGATGTAGTGACGAACCTTTGCCTTTGAACATCCAGTTTAGAACTGGCAATCTAGGAGCTAAAAGCAATTGTGACTCAGTTCCAATCACTTCAGAAGCTGCTTTCATTCCTTCATAGGCTGCTAGTATTTCTTTCTCTGTTGGGGTGTAATTTGCCTCTGAACATCTATAGCGACAACACCATTCACCAAGTCGATGACCATGTGTTTCATTTGGATCTTTCTGCCAAAGACTTCAAGTTGGACCATTGTCACACACAGCCATATACAGGTTTTTAATATCCAAGCCAATCGTAGAAGTCTCAAGCCCACAGCATGGACTACTTCTCGATTTATCTGATTAAAGGCTGCTTGTTGTTCAGGTCCCTAGTCAAAATGGTTTCTCTTATGAGTTGTTTAACAATTTGACTGAATCCAAGAATGTGTAGTCTCCAAAACCCAAGAAAGATAGAGTGTCCTTCTTATTTGTGGGAACTGCCATGATGGAGAATTTATTTTTCACATCCTGTGGAAAGTGACAGCAACCATCCTGCGGAATGTGACAGCAACCGTCCTGCCACCGCACTCCCACAAATTGAATTTCTCTGGAAGGTCCTTTGACCTTGTCTCTCTTGATGGCAAAACCTGCTTGCAACAGAATATTAATTATTTTGTTACCTTTCTCAAAGACTTCCTCAGAAGTGTGGCCCCATACAATGATGTCATTGGTGAATTGTATGTGTTCTGGAGCTTTACCTTTCTCCAGTGTGTTGTGGATCACTGAGTGACAGATCATTGAACTGTGTTTCCAGCCCTGAGGCAAATATTTGAACTGATACTGGATTCCTTTCTAGATGAATGCAAGCTGAGGCCTGCATTCCTTTGCTATGGGAATAGAGAAGAAAACATTAGCAATGTCTATGGTAGCATACCATTTGGCTTCCTTCAATTCCAGCTCATACTGGAGTTGCAGCATGTCTGGTACAGTTGAGCTCATTGGTGGAGTTACCTCATTGAGAGCATGAAGATGCACCGTGAGGTGCCAGTCTCCATTAGCTTGGTGCATAGGTCAGATTGGACTGTTGAAAGGTGAATGTGCTTTCTTGATGACCACCTGACTTTCCAGTTGATGAATCAGCTGATGAATGGGCAAAAAAGAGGCACGGTTAGTTCTGTACTGCCTGTGATGCATAGTTTCAGTAGCATTTGGCAGTTTCATGTCCTCTATATCATGATGTCCCACAACTGCAGATTCATCTGAAAGTTCAGGTCTGACAGACAATTTCAATTTACCATCCTCAATTTCTAAAGATGCTATTCAAAAAGCTCATTTATGACCCTTATGATCTTTGAAACAACCTTCTTTTAAAAAGTCAATTCCCAGAATGCAAGGCGCATCAGCACCAGTTACAAAAGTATGCTTCTTCCGCTTTTTACCAGTTAAACTTATTTCAGCCTCCAACTTAGTCAACTCTTGAGATCCACCAGTGATTCCAGAAATAATTATAGCCTCCGTCCCCTTGCAATTTGATTGCAACAAAGTACACTGAGCACCTTTATGAACTAAAGCTCTGTATTTCTGATCTTTTGAACTGCCAGGCCACCTAAATGAATACATTCCAATAGATTCAGTTTTCTCCGCTATCCCTTTCCTCCTCCTGGCTAGAGGAAGGGCACCCCTAATACTGAGCATGGCATGTAGAGAGTATACAATGGTTGTTGTTGTGAGAGGAATTACAATTATTAGAATAATTGCAATTGCTCTGAGGAGCTGAAGAAGTGACAGCTACTTTTCTGGTATTGCTGCCATCTGGCATTCTGCCCCTCTGCAGTTTCTTGACTCTCTTTGAAAGGACTGAAGTAGGCTGCTCATCCCATTTGTTCATGTTCTCCTCCAATTGGCCAAGCAGGATTATCCAGAATGACGCATGTGATTGCTGAAGGTGGAATTTGTCTCCCTGTCAAGAATTGCCTTGCAGGAGTTGGGCTTCTGTTCCTGATAGCAGAAACATGCACCCATTCAGATGATGAAGGAATGGTGTCCTGTGCCAGAGTGGATATGCAGCTTTTAATTCCCTCCTTCCGCTCTTTTATGCTATCTTTTAGCTCTGTAGTCACATCCTTTAAATCTGTACCCAAAGTTTTTATGGCAGAGACTAGGGAAGAATGTGACAAGTTGTCCTCTATCTGCCTCAGTTGGTCAGTGAACTCACCAACAGTGAGTCTTCCATTATCACCCTTTAATAGGAACTTGCTAGCCAGGATGTTAGCATAGGATGAAGGAGCGAGTTTAAAAAGCTTCTTTATGAGACCTGTCCTAAGAGGAATGTTATCAGGCTCATGTATGGCATGATCTCCGTAAAGCACTTCCTTCACAGCAAACCACTTCAGAAGCTTATTTCCTTGCTCAAATATGTTCCACTTCCAAGCTACCAGCAAGTCATCTCAGGAGGTTCATCTCATAACCACAACCAGCAGTAGGTGTGTCCACAAGCTAACCACACCCAGATCGGTTGCCAGACGTTTGTCCACTCCACTCTTTGCAAGTGGGCCTAGCTGCTTTGTAGAATTGTCTCCTACCTCTAGGGCATTTGCACCAGTAGTACAGCATCTCACCAGCCAGTTTAGGATTGGCTCTCCTGATTCCCTTGAATATCCCTTTCTAAATTCCCTGACCTCTTTGAGGGGATCATTAGAGCCCCAGATGCAATCCTTCTCCTCTATTTGTCTGTTGATGCCTGGCCAAACAAAACTCTCTTAATAGCATTCCTAATCTCCAGCAAGCCATCTTCCATCCTTGTAGCTAAAGCTACATTTTCGTCAAATTTAGCTCTCACTAAACTGGTCAAATCTTTAAGACTAAGTTTCTCCTCTTCTTCCTCCTCCTGAACATCAGAGGTACCTGTTCCTAAGTCTTCCTTTGAACCATGTTTTGACAGAATTTTAGCTTTCATTTTGGAAAGGGCCAGTTTAACAGAAGGTGGAGCTTGTAATGGATGTAAATTTTGGGGAGCTTGAGCTGCTGGCACGTTAGAATCAGAATTGTCTCTTGGATTGAAATTTGAACTTGCTGTCTGAGAACTTGAACTAGCAGGAGAAAAAAACTTCTGGCCCTATCGGTGTTTGAGTATATTGTCCAGACATACAGCGAGAATCTGACCACGGTCTTTGAATAGAATTTTTGGCAAGTGTCAGGAACACTGCTCTTTGGGAGAATCATGTGTCCCAATGCTGTAGAATAGCTCATTTAAATACTAATATTTTCTGACTTATTAAAAGCATCAAAAATAGCATTGGAAGCTATGTCAGTAATATTAAAGCCAATGAAAGAAATAATATATTCACCAAATTTCCAAAACCTTCTTTCAATCTTCCTCCATGTCAAATCCCAGAGAAAAATACCAATTTTGGCCATGAGGCATCTATGTAAAAACCACGTTGTTACAGAAGAAATGACCAAATATACCAGCCAGGTCAGCTTAATTTTTAACTTCCAGGATTAATTAGCAAATCAAACAAATGTAGTTTACGTCCATCCCACGTTGGGTGCCAACTAAAAATAATGTAATAATGTGTTGGTTTGGCAGTTATCTCCCCCTGCCCCCGGCCTAGGAATCAAAGCTAGGTCTGGAAACGGGCATGATTTTTTATTTTTGATAGGCTGCAGCATTTATAACTAGAGATATTCCAAAGGCATCTATCCCACCAATGTTTTGTTGCCCTCAGGCTACTCACATAATTTGGACAGAGCACAGGTATGGCACAATGAATTTTAAAGTTGAATATGGAAGCCCTTTGTTTTTCTTTCTTTGACCTACAGTATTTCATGAAGGACAGGAGTGCGGAAACATCTCTGCACAGCAGCCTCTAAGAGAGACTCCAAAGAGTCATTCTTCAGCTTGTAAGAGGAATAGGTTACACGCTTTTACTACACCATTTCTCATTCTTTCTCTGATGGTTGTCAAGGAAAGGATTGATGTTGTTCCATTTCACATCAACAATGCAGCTGTAATTCCCATGGACAAAATGCATTCAGTTTGAGGAAGTGTCTCCTCGTACTTAGATGGGGAGAAATCTTATATTCACTTAAAAAACCACGAAACTAACTTGGTACGGAGTAATATTTCCTTACTGCTTTACACAACCATTACCACTCATGGCACAGGCCTGGAAAACAAAACAAAACAAAACAAAATACACCAACCAACCAAAACAAAAAAAAAATTGTGGATGGGAGAAAGGTTGATATGCCTTTCTTTGTGCAATTTCACACCGGCATCACTGAGACAAATACAGTGGCTAAATAATAGATTAAGAGGCTAAGAACTAATTCCCTTGATGGTCATTTTCAGGGGAATCTATAAATTACAGAATGTCAGGGTCTGGAATGGACTTCAAAACTCATCCAGTCCAAACCCTCTGCCAGAGCAGGAGCACCTAGAGAAGATCACACAGGAACACATCCAGGTGGGGTTTGGCCATCTCTGGAGTGGGAGACTCCACAACTCCCCTGGGCAGCCTGTTCTAGGAATCTGTCATCCCTGACACTGAGAAAAATCCTCCTCATGTTTCCATGGAACATCCTATGCCGTATCTTCCACCGTTGCCCCTTGTATTGTCATTGAAGGGCAGAGCCTGGCTCCAGCCTCAGGGCATTCACCCTGCATATCTTTATCACTATGAATGAGGTCACCCCTCAGACTCCTCCTCTCCAGGCTAAAGAACCCCAGCTCATCAGCCTTTTCTCATCAGGCATCTGTTCCACTGCCTTCAGCATCTTTGTGGCTCTGCACTGTACTGTCTCAAGTAGTTCCCTGAGATTCTTCTTGAACTGAGGGGTCCAGAACCAGACAGAGTGTTGTGGACGTGACCTCACCAGAACAGAGTAGAGTGGCAGGAGAACCTCTCATGACTTACTCACCACAATCCTTCTAATCTACCCAAGGATACCCTTGGCCTTTTGGCCACCAGAGCACATTGCAGGCTCATGGGCAACCTTACATACATGATGTCTGACCTTCTCCCTTCCACTGCTCTCTGGCAGATCAGTCCCCAACCTGTACTGCTCTCTGGGGTTGTTATTTCCCAAGTGCCAGACTCTCCTCTTGCCCTCGTTGGATTCCATTCATTGTCTCCCTCCCCAGCTGTCAGCCTGTCCTAGTGGGGCTGAATGGCAGCACAACCTTTCCCGTGTGTCAGCCACTCCACCCAGTTTTGTTCCATCATCAAACTTGCCCATAGCAAGTCTGTCCGTATCAGAGCAGGCTGAGTTTGGTTTCCTTTCTGCAAATTTTTTGTTCATCCATTGCCACCTATTTGCAAATTAAATTTTTAGGGCCAGAAATAACAATTACAGAAACTAGCAGTCATGTAGCCAACCTATTTTAGAGATTTTAGATCTTTTTTATATTGCATTGTAGATATATATCGACTTTTAATCTAAGTTTGTATTACACCGCTTGGCCAGCTGATATGGACAGTCTTCTCTTCAAAGTGTAAAAAAAAGAGCTTTTTAAATTTCCTTTAGGACACAAAAATGAATCACAGAATTGTCAGGGCTGGAAGGGACCTAAAGGATTATCCAGTTCCAACCCCCTTGCCATGGGCAAAGGCACCTCACACTATATCAACTTGCCCACAGTCACATCCAGCCTGGCCTTAAAAACATCCAGAGATGAGGCTTCCACCGTCTCTCTGAGCAACCTGTGCCAGTCTCTCACCACCCTTATGCTGAAGAACTTCCTAACATTTAATCTCAATCTGTCGTCTTTTAGCTTGGCTTCATTCCCCCCACTCCTATCACTACCTAGCAGCCTAAAAAGTCCTTCCTGAGCTTTCTTGTAGCCCCCTTCAGATACTGGAAGGCCACAAGGTCTTCTCTCTGGAGAAAACCCTTCTCCAGACTGAACAACCCTAACTCTCTCAGCCTGTCCTCATAGCAGAGCAGCTCCAGCACTCTTTCCCTCTTTCTTTATATTGCTCATCTCTGTCATTCTTGGTTCAGGGCAATTCTACTCCCAAAAGAGACATGATTTAGAGTGGTTTTTTCCAGATCATTTGGGTACTTGGAGATGATAAGAGAAAAATCAAGATTCCTGTGCCAGCCCAGATGGATCCACATGGCCGGTTCATACAATGTTCAGCTGCACTTCTATCAATTTCCAATTTTCATCCTGCTCTGGAAGCGGGTTGGCCTGGATGATTTGTTGAGGTCCCTTCCAAGCCCTAACATTCTGTGATTCTGTGATTCTGTGATTCATGCTATAAAAATACCACTGCAATGATCTGCAGTAAAACCTCCACTTTATTTCAAACATTTAACTTGAAAAAGACATGAGAAATAGTATTTTATGATAGCAGGATGTCTCATATGTGTGGGTGTGCACTAGTTATGTGGTACACATAGGCCACCTTGTAGAGACCTAGTGTTCTGCAAGCATGGGTATGGAAGTTTGCTTCATGGAGTCACTGAATTCCTTTCAGTCGGAAAAGTCCTTTTAAGAGCACAGAATACAACCATTCCCTAACTCTACCAAGACTGGGGCTAAAAGATGTCCCTGCAGCCCATCAAAAATAAAAAATCATGCCCGGTTCCAGACCTAGCTTTGATTGCTTTGCCTTTCAAACTGCCCATAACTTGCAAGGGCAGAGAAATGGGAGAGGGTGAAACACTGCTTCTGGTGTCAGCTCTGCCCTATCCCCCTGGGTTGTCCTGCTCACTCCAAACATGACAGGCCACAAGAAGGTCTCCTCAGATCCTTCTCTTCTCCAGACTGAATAACACCAACTCTCTCAGCCTATCCCCATAGCAGAGAATCTATTCTGATTCTCTGACCCTCTGATCACCCTCGTGGCCCTTCTCTGGACACCTTCCAGCACCTCCAGACCTTTCTGTCACAGAGGCTCCAGAACTGGACACAGTGCTCCAGGTGGGGTCTCAGCAGAGTGGTGCAGAAGGGCAGAATCACCTTCCTTGCCTTGCTGCCCACACTGCTATAGATGTAGTCCAGGCTCTGCTTGGCTCTCTGGGCTGTAAGTGCATACTGCTGGCTCATCTTGAGCTTCTCATTCACCAGCACCCCCAAGTCCTTTTCTTCTCAAGGCGGTCACTGCCCAGTCTATATTGGTGCCTGGAATTTCCCCAACCTGATGCAGGACCCTGAGTGACAAGAGCACATTACAGCAGAAATTATTCACTGCCAGTTATTCTACCTAATGCCCTCCTTGAGAACATGCCTCTTCACCATCACTGTGTGTTGAGCATTCCTCATTGCTCAGGGGTTTTGTCACAATTCCAAGCTCCCACCATAATGCAGGAAGCATATGGAAGCAGATCCCCAAGCACTGCTTCTTGCCCTTGTCCATCTCCTTTCTCTGGTGCAGGACTGGCAATTCTTAATGAAGAAAATGAAATACAGATTTCCAGTCACACTGAATGGGAACATGAGGTGAACATGCAGCTCAGGAGACTCCAGGTGTTTATGCACCACATGCATTAGAGAATCTCTCTGGCAGGCTGTTGCTGAAGGTCGAGGTAAATAGCTTTTTGTGCAAATAACCATTAAAAAAATAAAATGAGGCAAAAATTCATGTTGCAAGCCAACACAAACCTAATGGAAATGAGGAAAGGGTGAGAGACTAATTTATCCAGGCAATAAGGTAGCAGGGTGTTCAGGTAAGAGTAGCAAGAGAAATGGACACC
Organism: Psilopogon haemacephalus; assembly: GCA_013396835.1. Classification (NCBI taxonomy): domain Eukaryota; kingdom Metazoa; phylum Chordata; class Aves; order Piciformes; family Megalaimidae; genus Psilopogon; species Psilopogon haemacephalus. The sequence goes on from VWZI01007846.1 coordinate 34,003, forward strand.
TTGCCGCTGCTTCAGCCATACTGCAGCAGAGCTAAAGCTTGCTCATATTAAGCAGACAATAAATTCCTTAAATTCCAGTTTAAGTGTATTGCTAGCATAGTACTTCCAAAACAGGTTAAGCATTTTAGGAGTACAAGCACCCCTGCAGTTCAGATTTCTGGACCACTGCAGGAGACTTATAGGGCTCCTCTAAATCAAAAATCCTTTTCTTCTAAGCAAACTGTTGTTAAAGAATTGTAAAGGTTGCAAGAGGGAAAAATCAACTCCTGACATTTCTCTGTGACCTCAGTTGTGATTTTTGCCTTAGGTACTTCCTGCTAATAAGTTTAATTTTAATCTCATTAGCTACAGCCACACAAGTGTCAATCACACTCTTCACCCCACCTTTTGCCTCAGAAGTTCCAGTGCAGGAAAGAAGTCAGCTTTAAAATAAGATTGTGTTCATGCAAGGATAATTACAGGACATCCTATGGCTGAAGTAGAGTAAAAGGTAAAACAAGGGGATTGCAGTGGGCACCTCTGATGCCAACCATTCAGCTGAACTCCCATTGTCGTTCTGTTCAGTCCAGTGCTAGCTCCATCATCCATTTGGGTAACGTGTCCAGAGAAGGGCCACGAGGATGGTCAGAGGCCTGGAGCTGCTCTGCCATGGGGACAGGCTGAGAGAGTTGGGGTTGATCAGTCAGGAGAAGAGAAGGCTCTGAGGAGACCTTCTTGTGGCCTTCCAGTATCTGAAGGGGGCTCCAAGAAAGTTGGGGAAGGACTTTTTAGCATATCAGGTAGTGATAGGACTTGGGGGAATAGATCCAAGCTAGAGGAGGACAGATTGAGATTAAATGTTAGGAATAAGTTCTTCAGCATGTGGTTGGTGAGACTGGAAGAGGTCGCTCAGGAAGATGGTGGAAGCCTCATCCCTGGATGAGGTGTCCCTGCCCATGGCAGGGGGGTTGAAACTGGATGATTGTGAATTCCCTTCCAGCCCTGACAAATTTGAGTCTGTGATGTGTGCATAGGAGATAAGGACAACAAATATAATGCTTGGTAGTCAGCAGGATGCTTAACCTCCTGACTTTCCTTCAGAGTGTTTGAAACTTGACTCTGTGTGAGCTGGTATATAAAAGGCTATGTCTCATATGGGAATAGATTTTGGAGTTGTTTTAAGGGTAAGACAGTGACATAAGAAAAGTCACCTTCTGTTTGTGGAGGCCAGTGTAGATTTGGCCTCCAAGGTTAATTCTTGAGGCAAAAACAGCTGCCAGGATCTGGTGTGCAGCATCTTTTTATTTTTCTGAGACTGCTGGGTGTTGCCTTTCTTGGAAGGCATGATGACCTGGTTCAAGGGCAGCACGAACAGCCAAACCCAGGCTGCTCAGACCATTAGCTACAGACATCAATGTGATGAATAAAAAATGGCAAATGGCATTTATTGAAACGTGGCAATGCTTTTTATAGTCTACAAAACATCACTTCCGTCTGCCTACGTCCTAACTCAAGGCTATTGGCTATAGGGAGGGGCTTCTGTTTTTCCGCACAGCGCGACACCTTCAGAACACCATACCCTGACTACAACATTTCCCCCCTCCCTATGCATAATTAAATTGGCTAAAGTACCTTATCCTTATTCCTAAAATATCTTATCCTTACTCTATGCTCTATAACTATCTTAAAAAATACGTATCAAAAACTTAACTGTGCATCTTAACTTATAACTATGGTGTAACTATTGCTTACTTAAATCTTACTTAAATCATACTTAAAACTAAAATATAAAAATCTTAAAAGGCACTCTAAGCAAATGCAAATTAGGTTAACTGGTAATAACACTGAGTAAAAAATAATCTTAAATTACTTAAATAGACTTAAATGAAATGAAAAAGTTCATGGTACCATGGTAACATGCATGAGGCACATTGAGTCAGAGGTAGATAGAGAATAGCTAAGGATAGCTTTAAATGAATGCTTTCTTAGAGTAGTTTTGTTGTTACACCAACATGATGTTAACCTTCTCTTAGTCGACTTTTAACAAATGACACAGAAACATCGCAGTCCTCTCTTGAGGGGATCACGTTGTATTTGTTTGGATGCCTCTAATGTAGGACTCCCAGGCGGAGATGGAGATGGGACGGTTGCCGGCTTGTCCTCCTCTCCTACCACC